>BGPR01021109.1:0-26933 GCA_013235015.1 Araneus ventricosus
ATCACTATTGTTTACTTCTTCTGTATTTTCTTTTCTGTAATTAAATATCTTTCTTCTGTATGTTATTGGAAGTTGCTGCATTTTTGCGCCATTCTGTTTAATACAAAGTTTAATTTTTAATATCTCTTGTTAAATCATTTCACTTGTACTTGTTATAATTGGTAACATTTGCGGAGAACTATTTTAATTCTTTGCATAGATTACACATTAAATTAATAATTAAAACAGACGATTTATCAGGGATTTTAAAAAATTGAAGCTCATATTTGTAGATAGAAATTTTAATTCATCCCATTTCTTTTGTTGGTTTATATAGCATAAATATTAACTTCGCATTTGCGAAAGAGGTTCACAACAGCCCTGATAATCCAAATAACCGTAAATTTACCAGTGGGAATATCCTCTTTTCGGCTTTCTCGTATACTAACATAAAATTGCTCGTTTTATGCGTCGTAATACAATGAAAAAAAAACGAATATCTTTTTGGATACCTTCCTTTCATCAGATTTGAACGAAAGTTTGATATTAACAACAATTTTTTTGATAAGACCACGCACCAAATTTCGTTCATCTAAGTCGTTGCAGATTTGAGTTCTCGTTTTCATATGCACTCGAACATATAGACCGATAGATGGTTAGGCTCTTGAGGAATGTGACCCAAAATCTGATGCAAATCTTCAATTCTGATGATAAAACTCCAAGCTAAGTTTCATACTTATAGCTTTTTGCATTTTAGAGTTATTGTGTCCATAAGTACAGGAACGGATAGACAAACAAGTCTGCTCTTAGTTTTGGTTCAAAGCCCACATACCAAATTTCATTCGTCTAGCTCTTTGTGTTTTTGATTTGCGGTGTTCAAAGCCAGACAGACAAAAAATAACTTCAGAAATGGTTTTCTCGAAGAGGTAGGACACATGAAAATTCATCAACATCTGAGGTCGAATTGTTGGACCATCACAATATTTACTCTTCGTATACTTTGCATATTATATAGCAACGGATTCGGAAATCTTCCGCTCTTTTGCGCATGCGCCGGGCTTAGTTATTTTCATCAAAATACGGGGAAAGTGAAGAACGGAAGGGTTATGTTTACATTTTACTGAGCGTGATCTAACAAAGAACTCCGGAAATGCGATCATACGACTCATTACCTAGCACCCCTTTCCGGTGTAAAATGGTCCAAAAGAGGTAGTCTCGAATCCATGGTCAGACTATACTTCTAGTTTAATCCATGAGTAAGGTAAAGGGTTCAATAAAAGTTGATAATATGAAAAGTTGTCAAACACTGTTATTTTTTATTTTAATTTCTTAATGAAAACAGATTGCCAGCAATCGTCAAGAAAATACTTTTCTTTATATTTTTTCGTTCGCCCAACGTACCCATTTTTATGGATATTGTGGATTCCTATCTAGACATTTTGAGAATACTTTTAGCATTTTAGCATTTTTTCAAAATCAGATTTTATGACGGATGTTATCTTCTTAAAATGCCCCATGCGCATCATATTTTTCGTAAATATATATTTATATATTTTTATATGATATATTTTACATGACATATTATATGTTATATATTTTATATTATATAATATATCTTTCGATTAAATAAATCATTTACGGATATGAAGATTTTTTATGGAGATTCTCGTGATTTACGATTGCATTGACTTTTGCAAATTTTTAAAGAAAAATCAAATAATTCTAGATTTGAATCAGCAATTGTAACTTCAGTGATATTAAACATACAAAATTTTATATAGAACTAAAACATAAATTTAGGAAATTTGTAAAAATATATTTATGTTAGATTTTAATGCGCGTCAATATAATTTGAAGTTTTACTATCTATTAAAAAATGTTATTCATCTCTTACAAAAAATTCAAAAATTTACTAATAAATTGTGCTGAAATTGTTTCACAGCATATTAATGCTATAATAAAATCAATAAAAAATTTCAGAACTAATGACTAATAGCTCAGAAATTCAGAAATTTTGTTCAAACGTTTAAAAGAAAGATTATAACTTATCCAACAATATTTGTCAAATAGTCTTGTAACAATTTAGTTTCCATATAAGTGCATTATTCGCCTGAAAATAATTCCCGATTTATTTATTTTCGGCAAATAAAATTAGATATTATAGCAGACATTGAAACTTACAATTATAATACAGATGATATAAAAATAAATACTAAAGATGAGAAACTTTTATTATGTCTTCATTTATCTTAGTTTTAAAACATTGCCAATCAGTAAATACATAATTAGTCAGTAAATATATATATATATCAATCAATAAAGTTCATCGAATATTCCTTTACTTTTTCCCTTGTTATCATTAACTTATAAAAATTTCTGATTTTTGAATTATGATTTATTATTTACTGGCTGATATGCCTGACCATACTTGTGTTATTTAGAGTTCACTTTTATATAAAACATTTTTCCTTTCACTGCTTTTACGTTATAAATGTAAACTTTTGTCGTGAAAACGTCTTTCCGCTCGTTACAGTGATAGTCGGTCAAACTTTCTTGTGTGACAAATTGCAATTGAATCGCTAATAACTATGAGACTAATAATACGAAAAGAATGGTTGACCCCATAACGGATAGGTCATATCTGTAAGAGTTTGTTGCATAGTATTTGTTTTGCCTGTGGCGCCATCGTACCAGTGTAGGCGCATGAGCGTGATTGTTATGAATTAGTTTTATGAAAGGTTATAAATAAGTGTAGCGTGGAAACACGTTTAGCTAGGAGGTTGATTCTGGTGTCATTTTAAAGAGCTTTCGGAGTATTACTAGGACTCAAAATGATAAAATAAAAGTATTTATCAGAATATAAGTAAAAATCGGTATTAAATTGAAAATTTCAAACTCCGCATGTTTTTTTTTTATTATAACATGCAGAGTTTTCTTTCGAATTGTACGAAACTTACAGAATACTTAAAAATACATAAAAGAAACATTGCATTAAAATTTGAATATTACGGGAAATATGAGCATTTGTAGTAAATAATGTTTTACTGCGCATAAGCGAAATGTAGTTCTATATACTGTCAACAGATACTGCCATCAAAAGCCACTCTAAATAAAACATAAGAAAGATGCAGTCCGAGTCCGTACCTTAGACTTTTCGTGAGAACGTCGGAATAAAACCATAAAACAAGAATTTCGTATTAATATGTAATTTAATTATCAATCTCTTTAATACAATATTTACACAGAGTATATGATGGTTACAGAATAGGTAAATCATGGGTTTATCACATGTAGCAAGGGTCTGTGGCAGCTTGTGATTTATCTATTCTGTAACCATTTTACTACTCTGTGTAAATATTGTAATAAAAAGATTGATAATTAAATTACTTATTAATACGAAACACTTGTTTTATGATTTTATTAAGATGTTTTCTTCCGAAAAATCTACGGCACGAACACGAACTACGGCTTTCTTACGTTTTATTTGTGTTGAAGACCGAAAAGCAAGCAACATAAAACTGTCTGTCTGAAAATCACGGTAGTTCCGAGTACAAAATCCTCTTATTGTCTGAAACATTATTTTTAATTAAAAGAAGAATATCAATGGCAACTAATAATTTTGAAATCTCGTAGGTTATTGAGGAATTACAGACTTCCAAATTAATTTTGAAAGCAACCGAAATCACATTTTTTCAAATTAGTATTATTAATTTTAATGAATGGTTTAAATTTATTTAAACATTTTGAAGTGCAATCCGGTGGCAAATAAATAAAATGTTTTAAAATACATACAACATTTTCAGAGTAGGAATTAAAATACTAAGAACACAATAATTTTTTGTACATGGTAGCATTATTTGTAATTAATAAAAAATTAGAAATTGAAATAATTCTCGCGAAATCTTCACTAAAACATGTATGCTTTGTCATATTTTAAAGAAAATTTGAAGAAAATCTATTCTGTACTTAGGAATTCGATAGCGTACAAATTATTTAAGAGTTTTCATTTTTATTCATCCAGATTACTGCAATTCTTAAAAAAAAGTTTAAGAAATGTGAAAAAAATTATTTTAACATATTTCTTATTTATTTTTAGGACATCAGAACGCATATTGTTGGAGAGCTGTATGAAACGGAAGTCTCATATGTTGAGTCTCTTCAAGTAATAATTAAAGTAAGTTTAATTTTTAGCATTTTTGTTTATAAGTTAAAATTGGCAGCAGTTATGCAATATGGAAGTATTGAACATTTTATGAAATTCGAGTTCACTATTTAGTTCATTTTAATTGTGTGTAGTTCACTATGAAAAGGTGAATCAACTTCAGTTCTTTGCATAATACTTTACTTCTAGGTCAATAATTAATCTTAGAAAAATACCGCATTAGAATTTTTATGTAATGTTCTGCGAGAACAGGTATGTCTTAAAATATGCATTTTGAATTTGGATATTATTCGGCATATTTCGTTAAAATATCTGCTTCACTTGACAATGAATATCTATGTACAGAACTTAAATCAGAAGAACCAATTTATGAAAATATTTCTACTGACTTCGCATTTTTTTCACTGCTGTCAAAATTACAGAAAATTATCCATCTCGAATTGCATGGAAAAAATTTCCGTTGCGTTTTTGGATGGATCTTCGTTCTATGTATGTGTGTCCTCCTAACGCTTTCAGCGGCCTATATGATTCATACTTAATAGAGTATCTGCTGACATCAAAGCCAGAAGAGATTAAAAACGATTAGTTCTGCGTAGCGGTGTGCTCCTAATATTTTGGTATCTCAGAGTGTATATATTGATTGGATGTGTAGGCTCAGCTTGAAGGAGTTGCAGTGTGTGTGTGCAGGTGCGTGCGTGTGTGTGTGCAGGTGCGTGCATGTGTGTGTGCAGGATCTGTTAAAAATTATACCACCTGAAGAAACAATTGCAATTTTCTTACCACATATTTCGCTTTTTTTTAAAGAATATTCCTTCCTTATTGTTCACTGTAAATACCCTCAGGACATATTACTCGAGTGTTCAAGAAATTTCATTCCGCAGTTGTGGCAGAAATTCCCAAATCATCTAACTGATAAATTGCATCATTTTTGACAACAAATTGCTTTTGTATAAATTTATCTTTTAATGTTAGTAAAATATGGCAAAAATATATACGGGTATTGTATCAACATATTTTATTCCTCTGTGTGCAACTATTACACCACTAAATCATTAGAGCTAAGGATTCTTGCATGGCTAATCTATGGATGCTCTAATCACAATGTAGATAACTTTACTGTTTGTTTCTATTTCACGCATGCGTGATGACAGACTTTTCGTTTATGAGGAGTACGAGAATATAAATCACGAGGTAATACGGTTTCCTGTTTCTTTGTCAGAATATCCAAAGTAAGAGAGGGTTTGAGATTTTGTCTATCCATTATCTAAAGATCTAAATATCCCATTATCTAAGATAGGAAATCAGATTCTTGCCGTAACAGCAAATATAGACCAAAAAATTTATCATAAAATTAAAATTAGTATTTCTGAAAAAGATGAGTGGATTTTGTGGAAGAATTGGTCTTTAAATATTATTAAACTTAACATTTGTACAAATAAAACATGAGTTGATATATTCTGAGTAGGCTTTAGCCTGTAGAATTCTTCGCTGCAAAACTAAAAAAAAAATTATTGTATAACAGTAAGTAATGCTATGTGAGTGATACCAGATTTTAATAGTTTACTACAAATATTAACTTTCAATTGAAAACACATACGCGCAAATAAAATTTATAACATTTAATATATATTCTGTAAGTATCTTTTAAGCTTTAAGGTATTTGCTATCATATTTATCTGGATAAATACCTGCATAGCAATTTAAAAAAAGTTCCTTGGCATTCAAAGAAGGTGTTCCGACGGAGACTAATATTTGAATTTCAGAATTCGCCTTTCATTCCACAGCCTCTGATTCGTAGATATACACTTATTTATTTGACTTATAAAATAATTCTTAACCAGAATTTAAACTAAGGCTGAACTCTTTAATGTCGGCAAACGAGAGATTGGATGTTTGAAGAACACTCTCGCAATGAATCACTACACCATAAATCCTTGGTAGAATCGTAAAGCTTTTGCCATGAGTTTCAATATGTCGAAATCGTTAAACCGTAATATAATGACACGCTCAGTGAGTTAGAAAATTTCTGAAGTTTAAATTTCCTTTAAGCATGCGTAATAGGTAAATTCATTGTTTGTGAGTTATTTCACAAAATACTCGACATCTCTTTGTTTAGCACGTAAACGCACTTAATAATTTTTTCATGTCTCAAGATTTCGGAATTCTAACTGGTTTTGAATAGTCTGAAAGTTCAACAGAAGAAAGTAAGATTTTATCATATTTTCAACTTTTAATGTTGAAAATCTTCTGTAAAGAGCTTTATAAAAATTGCTCAGATTAGATCTTTTGTTGCACTATTTTCTGCATAAAGTTTTATTTCGCATTGCAATCTTTATCGAAATTAACCTCATTAAAATACAAGGAGTCCATAAATTATCTTTACAACTTTAGACTTTAATAACTTTAAAACTGTACTAGATAATAACAAACGGTTTTCAACATGTGACAAGATAACTCATAAAGTTTTTTTGTTTGTTGTTTGTTTTCCAGGTGACTCAGATTTGACCAAAAATATGGACTCCACAGGAGAAAGCTCAGTGCGTAGCCTGGCAACGAAACTTTCGGACACAGTATGGAAAGGACCCATCGTCCGACCAACTATTCGGGCTTGGTAAATGTCATTTATGGAAACAGATAGTGTCCTTCAGAAACAGGGGGCGGGTCGCCCATCTGCTTCAGACGCCAACGTTGTACTTGGGTATCGGACTTTGTCTCTATGAACCAGGCTACGCACTGAGCTTTCTCTTATGGCGTCCACATTTTTCGTCAAATCTGCGTCACCTGGAAAACAAAAAATTATGAGTTATCGTGTCACATGCTGAAAACCGTTTGTTATTATCTAGAACAGTTTTAAAGTTATTTAAGTCTAAAGTTGTAAAGATAATTTAATTACACCCTGTACTACTTCACTCCCTTTATTATAAGTGTCTGCGAAACTGGGCAAAATTCTGGCAAGACAACAAAATTCCTAAAATAAATTTTAGGGAATACAAAAGCTTGTGGCTGATGCGTGATTTCCTATTGTCAAGAGTGCATAATTTAAAATTAATTCTTTTTACTCAGATTTGTTTGATCTTCATGAATGAGATTAAGTTGAAAAGAAAATGGTTTTGGCAAGAGCCAGCATACTCAAGCGAGATTTACTAGACTCTTCGACTGCGTCTTAAGAAGCACGTTTTTCGCATCATAACTGGCAATTAAAAAGTTGCATTTTAAAGTCCTTACAGGTTGTAAAATTAAGTTATTCACAATTTTTTTCCCCTTTTTCATATACTTATGGAACAGATGTCAATTTTTTTGTCATCAGGAATAAATTTTGATAATTTCTCATCTTCTTTGTTCAATATCGAAATATTTTCATAAAAATTAAACTTTTTTAAATGCATTGTTTTTCATTTCTTTTTATGTTCAAATGCCCTCTTAACCTTCTACAGAGTTCCCAGATATGGTTTCAATTTCACAGACATTTTTCTTAATCGATGGTACTATGTATTCTGCATTACATTTTTGATTAATAGAAAACATAAATCTGTATTACGACAGATTCTTTCAAGCTCATAATTACGATAATGAATGAATGTTCACTCAACATATTTACTCTCTTATGGAGGAAATGAAGATAGAGAAAGAATTTTAATCGTTGAAAATTTGTCTACAAGAATTTGATGAAAAATAATATGTTAGAACTTTATAAGTTATAATAAAAATGAAAAGATTTTGAAATTACGCTTTTTTATTGTACTTAAGGGTACAACTTTTTTTAAAATCAAGAATCATAGTCATAATAAAATTGTAATAATGTAAGACGTTGAAATTTCTACTCTAAATAACTTGGAAATACTAAAAATATTTCGAAATCTCACACTTTTACGATTTTGTTTTGATGTCCAGATTTTTGATAAAAATAATTATTTTATACTCTTTCGTACACGTATAAAAACCATGTTTTTAAAACCATGTATAGTGAACAAATTTTTAAAAATTTAACTGAGGAAAATGCATTTCTGTCTTTGTTATTGAAGCTTTTAATTGATATCCCTTGTTTTATGTTATTAGCCAATTAAACTGCATTCAGCAAATGTGCTTTCTCTGCGTTCAATTCAAATATGAAAGAGATAATATGTTAGTTGAGTGAATATTTATGTTTATAATAATAAATTTAAAAGAATGACTCGTGATACAGTTTTAAGTTTTCTATAAATCAAAAATGCAATGAAAAATACTTACTAGCATTGATTATATTCTTTATCTTGAACCACTTAATTATCTGTACGATTAGATTTCATATTTCTAATACTCCAAACAAGGTTTTTCAATTTCTTACTGTTATTCTTCGTTCGAATTAAAAGCAAAATGAAACTCTAACTTATTACTCTACTGGTATAGTTATTTTCTTACAGTAATTATAGGAAAGACGAGGATTCAAGGGATTACTCCTTCCTTAAGCTATTAGAAAATCCTTTTTCTGAAAGGGTTTTCAGATTGAGTTTCCGTTGAGGTTTAAAATCATAATAAGTTTTCCAAATTGCATGTTTTCCCCTTACGAACCTTAATTAAAAGGGTAATTCATTTCTGCCTTTGTTATTGAAGCTTTTAATTGAGGTGAATTGTTTTTTATGTTATAAGCTAATTAAATTGCATTTAACAAATCTCCTGCAGTCCACCATGAAATGTATACTGACTTAATTCTCAAGGTCAAAGTCATATCGATGAAAGACTTATTTTTCAAGGTCAATATTGATTTAATATTTGCTACTAGGCAAAATATCTTTAACGTTTTCAGACTTTTTTAACATAATTAATTTAACACTAAACTTTTAAACACTTAATATACACATATTGTTACTGTACATAGTCAAATCATTGGACTTTAGATCATATAATTTTTGACTGAATACACATAATAATGGTTATATTTTAAAAATATGAAACAAAGCCCTTTATGAAAATGATTTAATAAATATTTATTTTGTCAGTAAAGTATAATTAGTAAAGTATGATTAAAAAATATAACTTGGTGATCAATAACAATGATTTTTTAAAAAATTCATTGCTAAATGTGCAACTATTATTTTAATCAATAACTTCCAGAAATATTTACGTATCTTAAAATTCACAAAAATATCTTGTGAATGATACCAGTTTTTTTAAAACTATTCTTATGTCGTGCAGTCTGTTTCTTGATTTTGACGTTTTAACGATTGTTTTGTCAAAGGTAATTGAAACAATACTTTTCATTATTGTAATGAAATTTAAGTAGTTTTCATTATTTCTACAAATATTTAATTGCGTATTTTTCTTCCATTATGAAAGCTAAGGAATGAAGATAGTGTTTATTTTTTCATGTTGTTTGACAATGCCACAATAAATTTTTAATTTCTTATTTTATTTCATCAAATTATTTGTTGAATCTATTAACAAAGCCCTCTAAAATATTAAATAATATAGCTGGTATGCTAAGAGATTATTTGTGCTATTCTTTGAATTTTTTATCATTATGTTTCACTCTAAGTAACCTGACTGTTAAGTGTGCTCATACAATACAAGTAAAGTTGCGTCACATCATTTTAATGTTCGAATCATCTGCGCATTCTTATGGGGAATAAGAAAGTAATATGACAGCAATGTGCGGGCAGCATGCAGTTAGACGTTAGATGATACACAGACATTTATGTTTTCATGGAAATGTGACGTCATATGGCTTGACTCCATTAGAGAGGTCTATACAGTAATCAGAACAGGTGTAAGGCCACTAAACTAACACGGTTTAAATGGTCATCACAATTTGATGCTTAAAAAAACTATGCTGATGGAGCCGTGAATACCATGCTATGAATAAGATATTTAATTGAAATTTAATATAACTATTATTCCTAGAAAACAAGCTGTCCGTCATAGGCGCCTAGTAAAAAACGATATTATTAGAGTAAATAAAAAGTAGTGATTTGGCTGTTTTTACTGTCATACCAATTTCGAGCCACTGGCAGTTCCGAAGAACGCCATCAAAGTCGATATTCGAGTACAACTAATTCGATACAAGATACACTGCCTTCATAAGATAAGGCTAAAACAACCTATACGCAATTTCTTATCAAAATGCCAAACTTTCAACCAATTTCAAACTTTCCTTTGCACATTTCTTGATAAGAAAATAATAATAAGGAAAAAAATAATACAGGAAGCCACAAATTAACACGGTACAATACAACAAATCAAAAATAAACAAACAACACAGTTGCAGCTAGCATACAGGGACGAGTATATACAATAAATAGTTAAAAGCATAGAAAAAAACATTGCTTTCCTAATCCTTTACCTATGTTGATGGATCCCGAGATTCAATTGGAATCAAACATAACCATTATTCAAGGCGAACCATTTGGTTACCATTGACGCCTAGTAAAAATAACTGTTATTAGTAGAGAAGGCTATTGTTTCCAGGTTCCTCTATTCTATTATCTTACTTTCCGGAAGAATCATTTTTGTAGACCAAGGAACGCAACATATGCGTCCTATATTCCTGCACTCACATGCTTTTACATTAGCTTAAAAAGAAAACTAGGTTATCCTGTAAGATTACTTAAGAGACGGTAACGCAATCACTTCCCTCTGGGACTCACTGATAAAAGCTTTTCCCAATGATCTTAATGGCAACTAAATTAGTTATCTGATATTTGAACGATGTTTGTTGCAAGTTCTTAATTAATTAGGTAGATCTGTCCTGTGCCAAAATGCTTTACTTTATAATAAAAATAACTTAATGAAATAATGCACTCTGCCTAAAGGTATATTTCAGGAAAGATTTTGCAACGCGTGTTTATAAATGTAGGGAAGAATTCAACATATTTTGACTAGCACAAAGAATTAAGACTATTTTTATGTCTAACTCTTTTCTACTTTTCCAAGCAGAACAAAATATTTTACAATATTGTTATGGTATTGAACAATATTGCGAATATTAAACAGTAACGTAAAAGTATTGTTCAATATATTTGTATTAATACCAAAGTTTTATATCGCTAGATTTCGAGATTTAGCAACCATTATTATAGGTCTTTTAACCTATCTTATTTGCATTACGTGTAGTTAATGTTTTGTTATTTATATCCAAAGAGAACTGGCATACTACACAAATCGACTGATTTTTAGTGTCTGAAATAATCGAGAAAGGGGAATATCATGAACAAGGTTACACTGTGTCATATACAGATAACTGTGTTTATTAATAAAATATACTATTTTATACAAATGAATTATACTTAAATCAATTCAAACGATACTAAATGAAATTTATTAGTTTTTGTTAGTAACATACATCAAAATGGAATCAATGGCTGTAAAATTAGAGATTATATACACAGGGTAATTCAAAATTCAACGTATAAACTGATAGGATAAGTAGAAAACGTAAAAACAAGGTAAAATCACATAAGAAAGCATAACTGGAATCACCTTGTATGTATGTGTGACTGTCAATGTGATAAATCGGCTATTATATATAATATCCGTATCTTTAAGCTGTTATTATATGTAGTAACAGGATTTTTTTATGCGATTATTATTAATAATGACGGTTTATTATATATAATAACCGATGATTGCTCACGTTGACCGTAACATATATATGTAAAAAATTAGGATTTCCCCATGTTTAAAATAAAACATTCCGAACGTCGCTTAATTTTTAAACATAAACGTATAAATTTTACTTAAATTCTAATATAAAAACATTTTTACTTAGGAGCCGCAAGAGTCACACACAATGGAAATAACATACATATAGAAACACGTAAATATAAAATTTGAAAAATTACAAAAAATTAACAAAAAGTATAAAAATGAGCAAATCTTAATTATACTTTCGTGCGCAAGCTGCGTCAATAAATTAAAAGCAATATAACAATAAAAACACCAAAAAACAAGAACAAAAATGGAAAAAAGATGATGGAAATAATATCATGGAATATTGCTCATAAGGGGGAGGAAATATCCCAATGATATTCAAAGGGCGTTGTTTTCTGTGTAATAACAAACGATCTAACAATAAAAAAACATTTTCCCCTCAAAAGACACCGGCAGTAAAAACTGAACAATCCTAGATTAAAACAAAGAAATATTACATAAATATATACGAAACAGAATAAAATACCTAAATGGACGTACCTAATGAACCTGCAAAGAAGAATAAAGTGTCAACCATCTCCATTGGCAGTTCACAAAATGGAGGGTCGGAAAGTAAGTTTTACAGATTGGCACACCGGTTTGCGTGACTATATTCTATTGTTTATGTTGCCGATAGCGTAGCAGAAAGCTTACGAAAATTAATATAAGAAAATCTTGAACAAATTCTGGAAAAAGATAATCTACTTACATTAAAATTAAAATCCTTTCTTTTGCCATAAATGTCAATCCAAATGTTATTTAATAATTTCCAAATCTGAAATTTCCGCTTCAAACTTATTCTTATTTAATTTTCTAATGTGCAAAGCTGATCGATTACCATTTTTGTCATTGAATATTTCAATTAAAATCTACTGAAATAGAATTCTTAATAAATTATCTCGAATCGATTCCATCTGCTCAAACATAAACACGTATTCGAAACACAAACTAAAGTTTTGAAAAATCAATTTATGAAAAATTGTATTAATCTAAATTTTGTTTAACAATATCCCCTATTTTTACTATGATTTTCACAATCTTTCTGCTACTCTGTCAGCAAAATAAAAAGACGCTCATTAGTAGATCGTAGCCATCCAATCTTGTCTGTAAGTTTCTGAATCTCTCTGTAAGTGTGAGCAAGTCTGTCATTCCCACATTCCATTTTGTTAAAAGCCATGAAGATAGTTGTTACTTTTTTTTCTTTTTTGCAGGTTCCTCAGGTACGTCAATTTAAGTATTTTTATTCTATTTCGAACATATTTGTGCACATATTTCTTTGTTTTATTCTAGGATTAATCTATTTTTACTGTCGGTATTTTTTGAGAGGAATAATGGCTTCTTCTAGTGCTAATTCGCCTACCATTAAGCAGAAAAATCACCCCTTGAATACCAGTGGGATATTTCGCCCCCTGATGAGCAATATTCAATCATATTCTTTCCATTACTTTTTCCATTTTTGTCTCGTTCTTCATTTTGTGTTTTTACCGTTACGTCTATTTATATTATATATTTAGCTGTTCTAAAGTCTCATATTCTAGAAAATTAATTGTTCCTAAAGTGTTTTAGCTTATTGTTAATCTACTCTTTAAAATGGTGAAACAATTAATTTCAAGTTGATTTATAAATAGATTTGAACATTTCTGCGCTATTCCCAGAGAAATTGAAGCTTATTTATGTATCAGTATCCATACAAACATTAGAGGTGGACAGAATCTCAAATATCGTTTTACGACAATATATTTGACGAAGAATCAAGGATTTGCTTTCTCCCTTTTTCTAGTCGATGGACATCAAGATCGGTCACCTCTTTCGCTTACCCTTATAGTTACTATATTTACTGTCTGTAATCATTGGCAATCATTAAAACCAGAGGCGGCCCGAGGTAACTTTACCAACCGGGTAAGGCAACAATATGTCCCACACCCCAAAGTACTTTTTTAAAATTCTGTAATGTCTGCATTCTAATGTCAAACTTTTACCTAGAAATATTCATGTTTTACCGGCAAACATGACTTATAGTGTTCTTATTGAAACTGAAATAATATATTCAACAAATTGTTTAATGTGATTTTATTTCTGAAGTCTATTAAAACATTTTTTCCCTTCACACTCCCACTTTGATGCCACCCCGGACATTGGCGCCCCGGGCTGCCTTTGATTATAGCTATCACACATGAGTTGATGCGATGAGACAGGGGAGTAAACCTTCTGCAAAGTTAACTCCCTTGTCGCCTCAAATTAGATATGTGAGGGAATACATCTTTATCCTTGTTGCAGTACAGGATCTGTATAGTCAGTTAAGAAAACAATACACATTTCATATTTTAGGTATTTTAACTTTCTTTCGTTGGCAATAACTTTTAATCTCCTATAGAAACTAATGTCATGTCAGTATGAAAGGTAAAAAATTACTTATTCCAATTGTTCTAGTTGTTACATTTCATCTATCTTAGATTGACAATAACCTTTAGCATCCAAAACAATGGAAATGAAAGCAATTAGCAAACAATTAAAAAATTATGTGTAAAAAAGAATTGTTAAACGTTAATGATATTTTGCATAATCATTGCCGCTTTCCATTGTCTTGTACGCAATCACTGCATTTATTTTGACGTGGGTTTGACGTTGTAAACAATAATTAGTGTTTAAGGCGTGTGCTTTCATTTATGTAACAAGAAAAGAATAATCACTCCTGTTACTCATTACATAATTTAGAAAAAAATTGTTACATTCTTTAAACGTGTTTACTCGTTTTGAATTCGGCAGAAAATATTTCTTGCTCATTATTCAAACTAGCTTATTCATAGATTAATGATGTAACTTACTGACAGAGAAAATGTTTCAAAATCATCAAGTTTGAAAATATGAGCTAATTCTTTAAATGATTAGGTTATGCTTATGGGAATCGAAGTTACCCATAATAATTAATAATCATAAGCATAAGCGAAGTTAGGGAAGAAGATTTTGAAATTCTTTTAAAATCTAAGTATTTACAACCAAGAAAGAAAACCTTTTCTACTGCGAAATACAAGTCAGTTAATTATGTTTGTAAAAATTATTTTTTCTTTTCTTACGATTCTATCAAATTTTTTACCTATTTAATGTCAATATGAACAAATTATGCAACTTAAAAATCTGTCTTAAATATAATGATCCAACTGTGAATAGTTGTCATTGCTACATTATGATGAAAGCATAGGAGATAGTCCTAAACGTTAACTATTTTTACTTAAACAAAAAGAAAATAATAATTATAATAATAAACAAAGAGCTCTCTTTTCCGAAGCTCCAAAATATTTTCTCTGAAAAAATAAATCATGAACTTTTATAAAACATTATTAATAAAGAAAAAAAGTCTAAGTTATCGAAGCATACTTATTACTGAAAAGACGATGAGCCCGCCAGCAAATTGTTTCTTTTGAGCTCGATTGTTTCTTATTACTCGAAAATTTGAGGATAGTGGACTATAATTTGACATCTATGCCTGTATTTGACGTTTTGACACTGTTTTTCTTCTTTCTTACAGACATTCTGCATATTTTACACTTGTATATGACTCAGTGTGACTTATATAAGTCATATATGACTTATGTATTCGAATGATTTCGCTTTAATAACAAATTTATCCAAGAATAAAATTCAGTTGCAATCTACATTGTCTTATCTTCGGGAAAGTTTTAGACAACTTTCTTTAATAATCTAACGTACAAAAATAATCTGCATGCTTTTTCTTTTATAACTCTTTCACCCCCTTTGCTTACTTCCGTAGATAATTTTGATGGCGTTAGACTCTTTGAAACATCACGTAAAATAAAAAAAAATCGTAAAATAAAAAAAATGCGTTTCCTTTAGTGAACTTTCAGACCCGGTCAAAGTTTCTACTTTGTCTATAACTATATTGAAAAATGGTATGCATCTAATATAAAGATGCCTACATGCTTTTTTGCACCACTCTTAAATTCCTTTGTATCACTATTGGTGGATGGGTTAGGTCTCAGTAGAATCTTTAAACCCTCACAACTACAAAAAAATATATAAAAATGCCTTTTATGCATTCAGTTAACTTTCAGGTCAGGCCATTTTTTTTTTATTTTAAGCTTACTGATGGAAAATTCGTCTTAGCCCATCATAGTTATTGAGGAGGAAAACATTGCTAAGTGACGTTCATATAAAGCCAACAGATCTAGGAAAGAGAGTCGAGCGTTGCTAATTCCGTGCATATTGCAGTGCACCGTGCTGCGCCATCCTATTGTGATGTATATAAGCAAGTATCCCCCTACGGACAGAGGGGCCTTTTGTCTAGTGGTTAAGATACTCGACTCCGGACCCGAAAAGAATTTTTCAGATTAAAAGTGCTTACTAGTTTGACTATTGCCAGGGCCGTATCGGGAGAAGGGGGGGGTAGATTTGCCTCCGCCAAAAGTGTAGGCAGAGGTGGGGTGCAAAACTGACCATTAAAAAAAACAAAGGTTAAGAGTTAAATTGATACTATCTCTTGTGTAAATAAAAAATAATTCAAGACTATTCTTGAATCTGTGGCTTCTGTAGATGATTAAAAAGTTCGAGAGTTGTCAGTTGTTTTACTTACAGATAGCTAGTAACTGTATTTCATCTTACTGGCGATTGGTCGGCCGGACGAGGGTCATTTTTTTTACGAGAATATAAAATTTGCTAAATCTGTGAAAGAAAAAAACACAAAATAGTAGTTTTACGGGGGGTGGTCATAGAGGGGATGAATAATTAACAAAAATCTAGCAAGAAGTGGTGGGCGCAGCTTTGGCAGTTCAGCCAGGGGCGCAGGATCGCCTCTACACGCTCCTGCTATTGCTATGTTTTCAAAACGTGGAAGACTAACCCGTGGACGGCTAATTTTAATCGGGGCTAAATTATCTTTCATGAGATTTTTTCACTTATATTCCTTTCTTTTCGAAAAAGGCATTCAGAATATGGTAGCAGCAGAAATTCTTCACCATTAGAAGAAAACCTCTCCCTGCTCACAAATGTCATTAAAACACATAGTTCAAGTTTAAAAATAAAATTTGAAATATGATCTATAACGTAGTGCTTTGTTTCTGAACTGCAAGTATATGTTTATGTAATATAGCGTGACATGTGAGAAGGGGGGAATGTGTATGGTGAAGTGTGACACTTTGTGATAAAGGGGGGTGGGAGGGAGATCAAAACTATTGAAAAAAAGTGTGATATCATTTATGAACAGCCCCTTACCACTTCAGGCTCTGTTGCTGGAATGGAAATATTCCCAATGTAGTCTCAATTTGACGAATTAACAGCATCGAGCCCTCGATATTTGAAATACATTCGTTAACTAAACATTAGCATGGTTTGGGCATCATTTACGGCTGAACAGCTTTACTTCAGTTCAGGTCCTAAAACTTTAACTGTTCAGTGACAAGTCTATCGTCATATTGGATCACTTCATCCTAATTCTTGTGCAAAACACCGTTTTGTTCTGCCGGCTCCCGACCATCGAAGAAGCAATCGATAACAGCAAATGAAAAGTTTTCATATGATAAAATTCGACAACTTTTATTGAACTACAATTCTTATAATGATTAAAACTACTGCCTGTTTGAATATCGAACAAAGAGGGGGATATCAGAAAAAAACTTTCAACCCATTTTTGAAACATTTTATGTTCGCACAGTGAATATCGGTTAAATCTAGCCATTTAAATTTTTATTTGATATTTTATTTGAAAATATTAATGTTGTATACACATTTTATTATCTGTCTGGATATGCAATATGGTGAGTTTAGTGAGAGGGCGTTTAATATCTTAGAACAAGAGGGAGAAGTTATGAGTAATTATTAAAGAACGAATGTTTCAGTAAAAGGTAAAAGTAACATTCGTGATCGTATACTATTGTACCGGCTGGCATAAACCATTAATACTTTTATCTTAGCAAGTTTTGATGTTAGTACGATAAATAATGTCCAACAAATAGATCAGATTTGGAGAGGCACCGCCCACAATTTTCAACTGGGAAGGCCAATTTTACCAATTTTTAAAAGCTGTTGATCATGACCAGAGTTGCCATTCTTGACCAATTAAAATTCTATGAGCTAGAATGGTGGTAGTGGTGTTTGGTAGAAACCACATGCTACAAGCCTTGACTATTATATATCATCTAAATCAATGAAATTAAAAACGTGTTTAAAATATTTTATAGTATTAATAATTTTGTCCTTGATGATAAAAGTTATTTAATATTTATAAAATTACGGTGTTTTCATATATTCAAATGTTTTGGTGTCTTACTTTTAATTTTAACTCAAATGTGTAATGTTTTGAAAGTTGTGTAAATTGTGAAAAAAGGAAAGAAAATTTAAATTATGAGACTATCTCCAACTTAAAATGCTGCAATCAAAAAATGAATGATTATTAATTAACTTATTGATAAAAAATTAAAGCTGTTAGATGTCAATATATTCTTCATTTACATTCAACTGCAGCATATAAGATAAGTAGTAAACGATATTAACTAAGCTTCTATCTAACAGAATTGATCACAAAACAAAATCAGATTCTTAACTTTACTGAAAATTTTCTTGTGGATTAAAAGATAATTAGTGGTAGTGGTACCATATATTTGAAATGGAAATCTGATTAATTAGGAAAAACTTACATTACTAAAGGTTCTATAAGACTTATTTTCAGTCGCCAACGAACTACCCTTTACAAGCTTCACAACCTTCACAAAAGCAAATCATTAGTTAAATTCTTTAGCTGTTCTAAGGAAGAGAAGAGAGAATAAGAAATCATTTTTCTTAATTAAAGGCTGGAATTTATCTTTTAATTAGTGAATTACAATAAGAAATGGTACTTTCTGTTTTACAATTAGTGGACGAAAATTAGTTTATTTTATCTTAGTTTTCACGGCCTAGCCGTTTAGGTATATATGGCGAAAAGAAAAATCGTTTTATTCTTGCGCAAGACATTCTTTCAAGCAAAGTAAGTGAATACATTAAAATGTTTACGGAAATATTTGCATGGAATGTAAAGAAGAATTTGGTAGGAAAAACAAATTCTATCTTTGCTAAATACTCTATTTTTTAAAGAAACAATGTATATTTTTATTACTATCAAGTACAATACATTGTATTCATTGAAAACAAATTTCCTATTTTCCAACTATTATGGTATGAAAACGGAAATACTTCTCCAATTTTTTCTCAGATTCCCTTTTCGAAAATACATGCGTTTTACATTTCATTAGTGAACAAATGTTCAAAATTCAATTATTTCCTTTAGTACTATTCATGTTATTCGCACAAGTTTGTATTGTGGTAAAAAAAGTGTTTAATGTATATATCTATACAATTCGTTCGATAGCTTAATAAGGAAAATGTGAACACCCTCTATAATGAATAACACCCTCTACTGGTGCTTTGAAAACTTTCTTCGTTCTCATATTTTCGCTTCATTTATTAAAGAAAGCTCAAACTCTCATTTGAACATAAAATGTTCCTTTTAAATCACAGGCAAAAAAAATCATTCTGCTGTTTTCGCGATTGTTCTGAATTTACTTTGTTTCGTTGCAAGAGGAACTTTGCGTTATAATTATAGAATGGAAATTTATCAAAATTTTAATTTTTCATTGTTTTGTATGAGTATCCTTTCCATTTAGCTTATTTTACTGATGAAAACTTTAATGGTTTAAAGGTTCTTTTACTGAAAATATAGATACTTTTTTATATAGTAGACTTAGACAATGAAATATTTTTATGAGTTTCGGTACAAAAGAATTCTATAAACTTCATCAGTTTTTTTAACTTTAAAAAATTCCTGAAAAGCACAAAGGAAAATCGATTTCAATTCTTCAGTAAGCATATTGCAATTTTTCAGCAAAATAACACAAAAATAACAATGTTCATATACCCATAAGATAATTTATCTGGAAGGTTGGAGCACTCTTTGCACTCAAAAGCGTGAGACACTCATAAAAGTAATCTAAGCGAATTAGAATTTAATCATGTTTATAACATATTTTCGATTTTTCGTAAATATTTAGATTTTTTCCGCTTATAATATTCATTGTGGCGTGGTTTCTTGACAAAATTGTTTTCATCGCTTCACTCTTTTGATAGAAGAAAATTCTTTTCTACTTTTTAGTGCCGAAATAATGGTGTGTTTTTATAACTTCTTTATTTTTATTATTTTCGACATTTTTAGGGTGTAATCTATTTTGTTATTAATTGTAATAAATATTTGGAATCTTAAAATTATTTTTCTCAAACTCACCACTTATATGAAATAAAAATTTAGCTGAAATGAATCAAATAGCGAATAATTAAGTTCTCTCAATACAGATATATATTAATGATAAAATCTGAGTAAAGATATATGAAAATTCAAGAATTAATTATTTATATATTACATAATGTCCAAATGGCACAATAACTAGTAAACGATCAACTATATGTTTATCAGTTTACACAGGGAAATAGAAAAGGAGTTGATGTTGTTAAGAGCAGTTCAAGCATTATTATATTTTTATAGAAGGATTTACTGTCTCAATGGATTCTAAAAATACGTTTTTCAAGCGGTTCTGACGACAAACAAGCTTTGTAGAAGATCAATAATTCCTTCTGACTTATATAATCCGGTACTGAATTTCGTTAATAATTTATCAAGTTGTCGTTGTGCATTTGTTATTCTGCTGTTTAGAAAATATCAAAGAGGTATGATGAAACAAAAACAAGGAAATTTGGCTAATAAATTAATACTAAATTGAGTCAATAAAAATAATTATTTTATCTCCTTAGGAAGAAACTTTAAGCCTTGTACAATGTTTCGAGATCCAGTGGTTCTTACATTACAGGGTGTCTCAGAAAATTTATACATAGTTTAAATGCTTATAACTTCATTTTTTATTTACATATAATTAATATTTAAATTGCAAAAGAATCTACTTAAAATGAATAACTTTTCCTCTAGCCGCAGACGTTCAAAATTATTATGGTTCTGGTCCATACACTGCTCATAACGGTGGGCTATTGATTCACAATCTTCAACAAACGTTTCATTTGGTATTGCGGCGCATTCTTGCTCAATTTCTTCTCTTAATTCTAGCATAACATGTGGATTTGCATGCCTAGTAACTGCAATTATATCGAATAATTGTGTCATTTAATTTGAACTTCGCTTCATCGCTTCAAACAATGTTCACCAAAAAATGCGCAATCTGTTCACATTTTTCCAAGTACCATTTGCAAAATTGTTTCCTTCGGTCCGGATCATCTTCATTGATAGCATGTACCATTGTTGGAATGTAACTTTTCCCATTGGCAATGTCTTAAAATGCGATGGATAGGGGAAAGTCGGGTAAGATGGCGACCTTAAACTTTGGGGATTTTTCAAGACCTTAATATCCGTTGCTGGAGGATTATTGTTTCGGCGAAATCACCTTGCAACTCTTTACTTTAAAAAGTGATATTTTTTTTAAATTTATTTTCATATTTGTGACCCAACAATCTCATTTTAGAAACAGAAGTCATTTTCGTCATCTTACCCGCACAGTCGGGTAAGATGACGAACTGAGACAACAGTTTAATTTAGTGCCAAATATTAATGAAACGACTATTTACAACTGTTGAGATCACTTCTTGATCATAACAAATTGCACTAACAAAAAACAAACATAATCGAATTAAAGAAACAGCATAAAAGAAACGAAACATTATCAATCGAAATTTTAGATTAAATTTAAGAAATAAAATCATTACAAAAATGGTTGGTGTGTAGCTTGGATTTGCCCCAGCCTGTATGGACGGAATGGGCACAGAGCTTGAACATTAGAGCAACGATTCTTGTTTCACTAGTTCACCGCAAATAATGCATTCGTCATTATTGAGATCCTCTAGGTCCAGATTGTCGTCAGTGTCAACGTAAGAAAATTCAAATGAGTGAGTGGAGTCTTCAGATTCAGAGCAATAAAACTCGAGTTGTCGCTTAGCTAGTTTCTTCTTTCCCTTGGGATTTTTAGCAGGTTTGTTGTGTTTAGTCTTATCAACTTCAGTCTTCTTCAACTGTCACAGTTTTCGTTTATCTTCTTTTACCTCTTTCTCCTTTTTTAATGAGATGCTCATTTTTCACTGGAGTGCCATTGAGGTCCATGAAGGGCAAGTGACAGTCAAGTAACGTGACGAGCTCGTGAATTAGGGTTGACGAGTTCATTATCTTACCTTCCACCCAATTCGTCATCTTACCCGACTTCGCCATTTTTATTTCGAAAAAACATTGAAGAATATCATCTCGTCAGAAAAAATTAAAATAATACATCATTTAACATGTCTTGATCAGCTGTTAACGAATATTACATGTATATATCAAAAATATTGACTCTGTTAACGTTATCCCTTACCAAGCAGTAACCAAATGTTGCGCAGGAACAACTAAAAAACACATTACCGTGTACTGTGAATCTCACAAATAACGGGATGGAATCTTTTGGTGTGACACGAATAGCTGGTCACCGTAGGCCTCTGATAATGCAGAATTTGGCAGTCATCTAAGGTAATTTTTGAGAAAAATCCAATTCGTCATCTTACCCGACTTTCCCCTACCCTACTTGATTTGCTGATGCCAATCTCACGAATTGCTTTTCTTACTGATTTTTTGGATTTTTCGTGATGACTTTCCAGTACTCTCTCTTGGCTGTTGAAGCTAGTTGTGTTCTTGATTTTCCGAAACGTTGTGTATTAAACTCCTAAGCAGTTCCAATCTTTTCAAACTTATCTTTGAACCGATTGATTGTAAGTTGCATAAGTGGATCTTCCTGAAACTCCCTGCGGTATTGTCTCTGTACTTCTGCTACATTTCCATATTTCCAATAACATGCATTTTAAAATAAATTTTCTTTTTTAAAACTTAGTATTGGTCCACTCATTATTTACAATTAATTACGCCCTCAAAATCAAGAAAAATCAGAAAGTTATGACTCGCTAAACAGTATATACATTTTTTGAAACAACGTGTGATTTCAGAGAAAGATATTCTTATACAGTTTTAAAGAAAAGTTTAAAAAATAAGATGTTTTTTTTTTAAAAGATGCTTTAATTAGTGTGGTAAAATATAGAAAATATTATTTTTTTTATCAAAAAACCGGATGTCAAAGCAAAAATTAGTAAAACCTTGATGTGACTCCATAAATATAAGTAAAATGAAAGTTTAATCGCATTCATGATATATTTTGATTTTTAATGAAGAATTAAGATTTTTTTTCTTTCGATATTTATTGTGGCTTGATTTCATTATCTTATTGCTTTTATAGGCTCGTGCTTTTCCGATATTTTTTAACCTCCATGTTTTTTGATAATTTTTTTTCTGTTCTTTTGTACATTAATACAAAATGTGTTTCTAAAATCTTTATCTTTTACTTTTTAGTATTTCATAATTCATTACTACACTGGTGTACAAAAAAATGTATAAATGTGAATATTCTACAAAATTGGACTTGATAAGGATACTATAGTTGGCAATCGTTGCTGAGAATCGTGGGGCATACTATCATCGGAACTCACATTTTACAGTGAAGATTCGATCACGAGGGCAATCAGGGGGGCGACCAGAAAGGGATGAAGGCGAAAATGGATTTTGACCCATACTGTTTCACAGAAAGCTGATAACGAGATGTAACTTTCATCAATGGTTATGAGCATAGTATGGTTGATGTGCATAGTATTTACATGTATTTTCATAAGCACAGCACAAAAATTCGAGAAGATATACAGGTTTTCTTTAAAAGTCCCAAATTTTTCCGCATGTCTTTTGCTTATAACAATTTGTAGAAGACGGATTGTGTTAAAATTTGAATTAAAACATTTGAATATTACAGTAAATATGATCATTTGTTGTAAATAATGTTTTACTTTGCATCTTGCGAAACATAGCGTTTTTTTTCATAACTTCAAAGCCAGATATATGGGGAAAATTATATAAAAATTCCAGTTCAATACCATTAGTGTTCCGAAAGATATCGGGATTGCAACTAGGTGAATTTCGGTACACTCTAAGAGAAGCTAATTGATCAGGGATTTTGCACAAATTGATATTTTTTAAATTTTAATCTTAGAACAGCAATAATGGATTTTATGAAAGTTGAATATTCTGAATTCTCATGTGTACTTATAAGTTAAATACATAATTTAAATTAAAGTTCGACGATTATTATTCGAAGATTCAAGTTTAAAAAATATCAAATTGTGCAAGATCCCTCATAATTTAGCTTCTCTTAAAGTGTGCCGAAATTCACAAAATTGCAATGCCGATATCTTTCTAAACACTAGTGGTATTGAACTGGAATTTTTATATAAGTTGCCCTATATATTTCTGGCTCTGAAGTTGTGAAAAAAATCACGTTACGTTTCTCACATGCGCAGTAAAAAATTATTTGCTATAAATAGTCATATTTCCTGTAATATTCAAATGTTTTAATTCAAATTATTAAAATTTACTTGAAATAACTTGTAAAGAATACTTGACAATACTTGACAAACTTGTAAAGAATACTTGACAATTTGTAGAAGACGGCTTGCATTAAGCAATCCGTCTTCTACAAATTGTCAAGTATTCTTTAAGTTTCGTACAATTTTGCATGTTAAAAGCACAAGACATGCGGAAACAGTTGGGATTTTTTAAGAAAACCTTTATATCTTCCGAATATTTGTGCTTGTTTACGAAAATGCATGCAAATATTATGCACATCAAATATAACCATTGATGAAAGTTACATCTTGTTATCAGCTTCCTGTACAACAGGATAGGTCAATCTCCATTTTCGCCTTCATCCCTTTCTGGTGGTCCCCCCCAAATTGCCCTCGTGACCGAATCTTCACTGTAAAATGTGAGTTCCGACGACGATAGTATGTCCCACGATTCTCAGCAACTGATTGCGAACCGTACTATCCAAATTAACTCCAATTTTCTAACATCTTCAAAATTGTGCATTATTTTTGGACACCAATGTATAAATATTGCGGATGCTTGTGCTCAGTTTTTCACAAATTCTCCACCAGATGGAACATTTTCTATTCAATCAAATTTAAATAACAGTAAGGGATACATTTATAATTAATGTATGGAAAAATTGAAATAATGTATTGTCATCGGGAGCACAAAATATCAGAGCATTAAATTTACAAGTGAGTTAGAAAAGAGATAATTTTATTCATATCTACTCTACGTTCAGTAAAAAAAAATGCTCTCCAAACATTAAAATTTTAGACAAGACTTAATATGAATATTTTTCTACCATAAGGCATGTTTGGAGAATATATTTTTTTTTCGACTTTTTTTCCACATTATCAATTTTCCATCGAGTGAAAAATCGATAATGTGGCTTTTTCAATCATTTAACCACCCCTCGCCACAGAATCCATCTCTTGCAAAATACCAGTGCTGTGGAAAACTGACTAAAAATGGAAAACTCAGTATAAAAAAACCCGACTTAATACGACAGTTGTGTCTGGAATATCAGATATTTAATGCTCTTATCCTTTTCCCGGCGACTTCCCTTACGAAACTCCTCACTTCGGGTAAATAATGTCAAACGAGACGGTATTACAAATCTTGATGCTCATCCTTGCCGTTGGATAGTCGTAGGCATATAAATCGTTTAGTATTACATGTCGCATTAGATTGCTCATACAGTGAATGAATATTAGGGGATTACGCACATATTGAATTTTCGATATGACCCGCTAAATAGAACGTAATATCTAACTATAGGTAAAGAACTTTTGCATTAGTTTTCTTCTAGTTAGCATCTATAGAGATAATGGGGGGTAGGCTCTAATACAGAAGTTTTTTAAATTTGTAGCATTTGGATGAAACTACTATTTCGGTTAAAAAAATACTTAAATAGAAGACTCGTTTTTAAAAATAAAATATTTTCAAGCCAAATATTTTTTACTGAAATATTCCCCACAATATTCCCTACTAAATAAGTGTTCTTCGTGTAAGATTTGTTTGGTAGTTAATTTTTCGTACGAATTTGTTATGACTGTTGCGTCGTAACAAATCCAGCGGGTAATGGGTAAGGGATTACGTACATATTGAATTATTTATATCACCCTCTAAATGGTACGTAGTAGTTAACTATAAACAAAGATTCTTTTTTTCAAGTTTTCTTCTAGTAGGCAGCTATAGGGATAATGATGAAAAAAGCTCTAATACAAATGTTTTTAAACATGTAACACCTGGATGCAACTGTATTAAATTTAATAATTCTCTTCTTCCACTCAATTTTGGAATTTTAAATAATTAATTCTACAATTACCAATTGTTTTTTAAAAACAGCTCTGCAATTCACTCTTTATAAATGAGTTCGAGTATAGGAAACAGTGTCTATAAAGAAAAAGTTGGATTTTAATCTAAATTATTCAATTAAAATTACTTGATTTAATTGAAATTAGAGATTAAAATTTTTGAATTAAAAATTCTCTACTTATTTAATTTGTTGAAACCACTTTCCTACTGTAAGATAATTTGGGCATAAATAAATAATTGTTTAATTATAAAAATAATTTTAAAAACTTAAAATTCAAGTGATTCCTATTGGCATCACTACGTAGGGTGAATATCAATGTTTCTTATTATATATTCGTTACCATATTTTTAAGTATGACATTTAAATTTTTCTATAACAGTATATTTTATTATTTTAGGCTCAATAATTCTGATTTTTTCCCTCGCTTTCACCCCTACCCTCGTATTGTTGTAACACCCTCTACACCGGTTTCAAATCAGTTATATACATCAGAATTACTTAAACTGTCTATCCCAGTCCCAACTGGCCTGCGCACAGTAACTCGTTAAAATCGCGAAAAACTGACAGGGAGTGCTTCTGTCAATTTTTTTAAATGCAAGTAGTCAAGAAAAGAAGAACGGAGTTAGTGTTTGAAATATTTAGTTTGGATTTCATAAATAAACAATTTTAATTAAATTTCTTTTACTTTGTTACTTTTATTGCTCTATTTTTACTTTCCCAATACGAGAAGCATGCGAAAAGAATGTTTTGCAGTCGTCTAAAAATTCAACCTCGAAATTTTGATGAATATCCACGGTTAGACCTGAGTTCGTAAACCAATTTTTGGAATTTTGTGTGTG
>BGPR01021110.1:0-26933 GCA_013235015.1 Araneus ventricosus
AACGAACAGAGATATTTTTGTAGTTTCTTGGTAGTCGATTTGTCAAGGATGAAACCGAAAAAAATTACCTAAAATTTTCGCCGAACAATGTGGGGTTTGTAGTATCAGCAATTAAATTTCTCAGTTTCTACACATTTTTATTGTCGGCTAAAGATATGAAAGGAAAAAATTCCGAACTAAAAAGTCATAAATCGTTATTATAAAAAGTCATAATCGGCATCTACATATCTACCCTGAGAGGGAAAAATAGTTGAGATCTGAATCGATCTTTGATTGAACAAGTTTGTTAGTTAACCCGCTATACAAATTTGTCCGAGATCATTGATCTGGACAGCTCAGAATAAAGGGTCTATTCTCGTACGCCGGTTTTGTTGGGAAACTTCAGTTTTTCCACCCGTTAACGACAAGTGCGATTCTCGTACCCGTTTTTCCAACCGGATGGGATTTCGCTCGGTCGAAAAAAGTACTCCGATTTCTCGCCTGCTCTGTACCTAGCGTAAACGCTATTCGCTAGCGAGAAGTGTTGTTTCGATATCAGAACTTATCAAATTTTCGCTTAAAATGGAGGCTGCTAAGACGTTTATTGGGTTTTGAAAGGGTTTATCGGAATAAATGTAATCCATTCGACCAATCTGAAGAATAATTTATCAATTACTTTTGATTTTTTAAAAAGTAGTTAAATCTTTTATCGAATTCAAATAATTTAATCCAATAATTTAATACGACAATCTAAAGTAATTAAATCTTTAAAAGTAGTTAAATATTTTACTACTCCATCAAGATAGTCAATAATGATAGTTGATAATTAGATAAGATAAATTACACTTAAAGATTTAATTACTTAATATTTTCTTATTAAATTAAATTAGGGTAACATTTTTTTTAACACTGTGTGTGGAATGTCTTTCCTCATTCCGTATATATCATTACAATTTTTTTATTTGGGTTTTAATTCAAAGAAATTTGTCAAATATTTACAAAGTAATAGCAAAATCTGAAAATAAAAGAATTTTTCTTGTTCCTTGATAAAGATGTAATTTTTTTAATGTTGTAAAAGCTTGCTGAATTTAATAACTTTTGTTCGTGTTTTATTTTCTTATGTAATTGGAAAAATAAACAAATGGTTTGTAATATTAATTTATAATATTTATACATGTTAAAATAATTGGCATGTTAAAAAGTTTATTAATTTTCCTCTCTCTAGAAAACTGGTAAAATTACATCAATATATTGAAAAAAGACTGCAATTTATATTCTATAAATGTATAATTTTATTATAAATGTATATTTTGTAAAAGATAAATGATTTAATCCCCCCCCTTAACAATGGACTTATGAAAGCAAGAAAGATGCATTTTAATGCATCTTATGAAAGCAGAAGTTAAATCTTCCCACCTCTTAACCCTTGGTGTCTTTAGAAAAGATGCGATCAACTTTCCCACTTAAAATTTGTGGATATTTTTCAAAATAATCCAACATAATTTCGAACTGGGAAGCAAATGTACGCTTCGCCATAGGCATCTTTTGGCGATTCAAAACTCGAAATGAATCTGAAACTACGCACGACGATCGCTTGATTTGCTGCGCGCGCAGCACGAATACGTCACTTCCTAGCTTAAAGCGCGATGTTGAAAACGACCGAGGTACGAGAATCAGACCTCTTCTTTCGGTCGAGAAAAAGCCATTAACGTCCCGGGGACGAAAGGCGAAACGCTCCCAACACAACCGGGATACGAGAAGAGACACGTTAACCTTCCAGCGTGCGCGCGTTTGCAAGTGATACTTGAATTGTGTATCAAATTACAAATTTATATCGTTATTTTATATATTTAAGTGCAATTTTATTTATAAAATCTTTGTTTACTATTAGGCTAAAAAAAACAGATAGCGTAAATAAAAGTCGCATTTATTTTTGTAAAGTAGCACAATATATATATGTAACACGATGCACGATATTTCGTAAAATTTGCGGAAGTGCGCCCGATGGAAGGTTAACATTAGTTTAAGGCTTCAAACAAAAGTTAAATGGTCTCAAAAGAAATTTTAATTAATTTGATACTCCTTTTAAACCTCTTTTTAACAATAAAGGAATAATATAAATGTATATAGAGTCACTTATTTATTTCAATTATGTTTTATAGTTTATCTAAAGATTTGGAACGATGTGTGCAACAACGTTTCATTTTGGTTCCATTTTTTGTTATTCAAGTCTTCAAAATAAAATTCTGGCGAGGAATTCTGTGTCACTGCATATTTAATGTTCACGGAGCTAACAATTAATGTATATATTTTTTATGATTGAGATTTTAGATCCAGACTTTCATTCAAGAACCAATTAAGGCCTTGCGTTCTCTAAGCCTTTAATTGCTCACATGCGCTTAAATAAAATCCCTGCAATTACTTGAATAATTATATAAAGATCCTACATTTTTCATTTCTTGAATTTTATGTACATAAAGTATTTTGAAAACATGTTTTTATGCTTAGACTTTTATGAGTCTGATTACAAGATGTTTTATACTAAGGAAAAATTACGAAGAAACATTAGTTAACAACACTATTACAAACGGAAATATCACATATAAAACGAAGTAATTATTGGTGAAAATTAGGTCTCACTTTAACACTAAAATACTTGTTTCTCGTAGGATGCGTTATCTATGTACAGTGACTCAAGAAAGTATTGGGGCACAAGAAACGTTCAAGTGTTCATTTCGTAAATTTCTACTATTACATGAAAACGAAAGGTAATTTTAATAGTTTTTGTAGCTAAACACTCTGAAAAATTTATTACAACCATTACAATTAAATTCAATTAATATAGAAATGAGCTATTTGAAATTGTTTGTCTGCAACTACGAAATTAAGGTCAAAAAATTATTGGAGCATTTAGGAAAGCCAGCTCGATAAGAAACCAATTCTGTCAGAATGTCTGATATAATTGCAAATAAAATTGTAAACCTAGAAAACGCTAGTTAAGAAGCAAGAGACAAGAGCTACTACGTTAGTCCATCATTTGCATGGTAGCATGGGTCGAAAAAAAATCAGAGATATCCATTGACATCAGAAAACTTACCATTTGTTCATTGGAAACATGGTAGCTCTGAGAGAAAAACTGGAGAAATTGTAAATGTAAGTAAATCTACTGTACATAATGTAATTTCGAAATACAAGAAGACAAAATCAGTTAAAAACAGAACAATAACAGGTCGCCCAAGGCGTTTCGCTGAGCGTGAAGAAAAGTGGATTGTTAGAAAAATTACTTGCAATCCTAAAACCTAACTAACTAATCCTAAAACTAGCAGGCATTTGAACATCGAGGAAAAATGCCATTTCACTAACAGCGAAAAAGAAATGTCGGTCAAGCCAGTATGAGCAGCAAATGATTACAAGTGTACCAATTACACCGCGAACTTAAATGCCACAAAAACATGAACATGTGGAGACGCCAAATTAAGTATTCGGATAAACAGTAAAATACATTAATACCAAACACATTGATCAAGGCAATAGGATGCGGAACACTGTACAAGATCATCCAGGAAATGAGTAGTTCTGCGTTGCTACTGTGTATCTGCGTAACTTTAATTAATTGGATTATTACGAAATTAGTTTCAAAGAATTATAACGCGTAACTGAAGAGAATATTACCAAAATGAAATACAATTTATTACATTAAAAAGATTAACTTATAAGGATTTGCTTAAGATCTTAAATCGATAAAAAATTTTCTTGCTTAGTTCACGTAGCTGTCAGATAAGCGTTCTTTCTTTCTAATACACCATAGCTGTCCTACTACTATTACTTCGCCACATCACATTCCCGTTCCTAGAACGTTGGTCTCCATAGCTGTCCTGGAACAGCTTATGTCATCGCTGTTGTTGTATCTGAAAATCATATTTTGAAATATCTAAAAGGTAATAAGTTAAAAACTAGAATTGAGTTGACGTTAAGTTGTTTAATTAAGAAAAGCTCGTGGAGATGAAAAAAAAAAACATAATTGCTTTACAAGCTTGTTGAAAAAAGTGTATTTTTTATTATGCACATTCTGCAATGCTTGTTGAGATTACTGCTATCCCTGAATGCTCTTTCTCATATTGGGCAACTATAAGGCTTTTCTCAGGTACGAGTCCAGATAAGTTTGTAAAGGTGCCATTGTGCAGTGCATTTTCTGGCTTGAAAACGTTTTCCCGCTCGTTACAGTGATAATCGACCAAACTTTCTTGATTTACAAATACCGTCAGGTCTGAATCGCTATTAAATACGAAAGTAATAATGCGAAAAGAATGGTTGACCCCACAATGGATGGAGGTTGATTCTGGTGCCTTGTTAAAGAGCTTCAGGGGTATTACTAGGACCCAAAGTGATACAATAAAACTATTTATCAGAATATAAGTAAAAATCGGTATTAAATTGAAAATTTCAAAGTCCGCATGTTTTTTTATTACAACATGCAAAGTTTTCTTTCGAACTGTATGAAATATCGACAATATGGATACTTGACAATAAGTAAAAGAAACATTGTATTAAAATTTGAAATCAAATTTGAATATTACACGAAATATGACCATTTGTATTAAAAATGTTTTACTTCGCATACGGAAATGTAGTTCTATATACTGTCAACAGATGGCGCCATCAAAAGCTACTCTAAATAAAACATAGGAAGGGCGCAGTTCGGGCCACGCCATAGATTTTTTGTGACAACGTCGGTATAAAATCATGAAACAAATGGCGCAGAAGTTTGGAGAGGGGGTGCCAGCTCAGGTGTCGTTCTCGTCATCTGACCGAGGTTAAAATTACGAGGTCCGTCCCAAAATAGCCCTCGTGTTGCTCAAAACGGGACGTTAATATAACTAAACTAAATCATGAAACAAATATTTCGAACTAATATGCAATTTTAATTATATATATCTTTAATTCAGTATTTACACAGAGTAGTATAATGGTTATAGGATTGATAAATCACAAGTTTATCGCATATAGCAAGGGTCTGTGGCAGCTTGCGATTTATCTATTCTGTAACAATCATACTATTTTGTGTAAATATTGTATTAAAGAGATTGATAATTAAATTACATATTAATACGAAACACTTGTTTTATGATTTTATCCCGACGTTTTCACGAAAAATCTACGGCGCTGACCCGAACCGTGCCTTTCCGATATTTTTTCATTCACACATATCGCAAGAATAGAGCTTCTCTCTGGTTTGAGTCCGGAAATGAGAGGTCAAAATTGCGCCAAACTCCATTTAATATTTTTCAAACACATTGAATGTTTGTATAACATAAAATTCATGCGTATAATTTGAAGAAAAACAGAATTTTCTTGTGACATAGAACTCAAATATATTTTATTCTCTTACCTTAACAAACAATTAATACAATGAAACAATAATGAGAATAATTTGAAGAATTCTATATTTTTCTTAAGAATAAATACATTAAACAACAAATGCAGATATAAATAAAAACTTCAATTGGACAATTCCAATTTGCATGCACTAATCAATTTCTGAAATTAAATATTGTGTATATCAAATAATAATCTTAGTGAAATCTACATCTAAAATCGTTAAACGGTAATAAAATAATCGATTACTTTTAAATTATTAAATTAAAAACGTCTAAATGAATATTCCATTTCAAACCTTTTCTGTAAGTTTCTCCAAGAAAAGTTACTACTTATTATGCACATTCTTGTAATATGCAATAAGATTAATGATAAAGTCAAGATTTATCAACGATATTTAAATACAATAAACACGAACAAATACGTACATAAAAATACACTTCCGTTGAAACATTCCAATATCCGTCCATTATTATCACTAAAATTGAATATTTATCATGTCAAAAAATAATCTTCAGCAACGGTTTCTTAACAGAGGTGATGGTTTTCGGTCGTATGATGCTTTTAAATAAAAATATTTCAGAAAAATAAACAGTTTATAAAAATATCATTTTGCTACACTTTTATATCAATTATATAAACAATCTATCAAAATTATGATTTATACTATTTACAATACAACATTTGTTATGCACTTAAAATATTTAAAAAAAGATTAAAATACTGCGGGACAAGTAAAAATAAGTATTAATCATATGGAAATAATTGATTTTCATATGATACAGACCTCTGAATCTATTATTTCATTCGCTTCCATAAACAAACAAATATTAATTGATAGTTAACGAATCGTGGACGATTCGAGTATCATAAAAAATCAAGGTCTATAAATAATATTAAAATACAATATACACCAAAAAATACACACATTCAAAAGAAATAAAGTTTAGTTGGGATATTCAAATGTTATCATCTATTACGTGAAACTAAAGTCTATCCTAACTTCACATAATAAACTTAATAAAACTATATTTTAAAAATAGCTGAAAGGTGATAAGATAAAAACTAGATTTATTACCCCTTAAATTATTAAAGAACAGCTCATGGAGAAACCAATGTTAAAACTTAATAGTTTTAAAAGGTTGATGAATAAAATTACACTTTTTATGCACATTCTGCAATGGTCGTTACGATTACCTTTGTCTTGAATGCTTTTTCATTACTGGACATTTATAAGGCCTCTCCAGTATGATACCGGCTATGTTGTCCAAGCCACTTTTGAGAGAAACTTTTATCACACTGATCACAAGAATAGGGCTTCTCTGGTGTGAGTCCGCAGATGAGGGTGGTCAGAGCATATTTCGTAGAGAAACGTTTATCACACTTATCAGAAAGGGCTTTCCCCGTAGGAGTTCGATAGTGCCAACAAGATGATCTTTACATCTGACACTTTTCCTACACTCTGGGCAAATGAAATTTCCATGTTCAGTGCGCAACTGAGACTCAACATTCATGCGTGAAGGACCTGCGATAGGATCGGCATCACTCATAGAAGCGAGGGATACGGCATTCTCGGCAAAATCATTGGATCTGTTATTACAAACTTTAGAAGCTACTTCAGATGTACGTTGGTGCTGTGCCTCTTCATTATTATTCTCACTCATTTGTTCACGAACGAAGATATTTTTGTCAGAAAATCTTGTAGATACAGGAATATTATTAGAGCTCAAACTTTCTTTATAAATGCAAGTACTTGAATTCGGTATGGAGTTGTTACTAAATAAGTGTGTATCACGGTAGCTGTCATCTCCAGACACTTCAATCACATCTTGCCCTGTTTCTATAAAACTTGGAGGGAGAGCAAAAAAAGTTGGGAAATTCGGATCTGCAGAAACATTTTTCGAATGAATCTGTGAAACGTTTTCAATGGATTTCGAGCAACAAGTTTCATCTTCAGTTAAAGGATGCCAGCTGCCCTCATCATGCCAAGTTTCACACTGTTTATTAGATGATGCTTGGAAAGAAGTCGAATCAGTTATTTTTCCATTGTTTCGCTCCCACCGAACTGGGCGTCTTGATTTTCTTTTAGACGCTCCGCGGATGTCACCTTGACATTTGTAGGCAGATTCAAAATTATCTGACGAATTCAACAAACAAGCTGCTTGGTTTTCTGTTGAATGCACAACGCGTGAATGAACATTAAATAAGTTACCCGAAAGTAAAGTATTGGAAGGTTCTCCTTGTTCTGTGTTGGAGACCTTGCAGGAAAAGGAATGAGATCGTCCTCTTGTCTTTGATGCATCTCTTAAAGAGAACTGTCTATGACTTTCAGTGAGGCACGTATTAATTTTCTCAGCATTTTCAGCATTATTTTCTTGCTCTTCTGTAAATATGACCACAGAATTGTCATTCGAATTTGCCGTAAGTTCACCATTTTTTGTATCCATTTTGTTTGAATCACCTAGATCTGGTAATGAATATACGTAGTCATCATTTCTATAATCGAAACATGGATGCTTCTCTCCGTAATTGACTATCGTGTAGCACAACTGACACAAGTATCGACCCATTTGTTTTCTCTTGGTAAAATTTCCAACTTGTCAGAAACTTATAATAAATTAATAGTAACGAGGAACAATCGAAGTTCTTGTCTTTCCTGCAGTGTAATGCTATACAAGCTATTGCTCACCAAGTTTAAAATTCGTAGCACTTGCTGCGATTAAAGTAGATTCAATCGGTGAATTCATTTTTGAATTTATCGTTTTATAAACAACGTGCTAGAGCTTTCTCTCTCAGAATTTAGTGACGGAATCTTCTGATCGGCTTCTACTAAAAATTCAAGGATTAAAAATAAGCTTTAGCTTTATCTAAATTCCTGCGATTTTTTCCAATTATTAAAATTGGCTTATAAGTAGTTCAAATAGTGAGTTCAAAACAAATATCCGTCTGAAAATATTGGAATTGACCTTGTGTTTAAAACAAGTGTTAACGAGCTACTGTATTTTCATCTTACTTCTGCAGTTCACACCCCAAAAGCATTTCGTCGCTTCGAATATTTTCTTCCATATAAGTAATACATTTGTCGAAATTAAGAGTTTTATGTATGACATTTTCGAATTTCTAATTATAATATAATTTGAGAATGAAAAAATCCGCGTCGGTAAAGAAAATATTTTTCTTTTTGTTTCTGTTTCGCATTTTTATAATGATGGTGAGTTACTTGACTTTTCTGATTTAAAAGTTTGAACTCTCTCATAAAATTTGTCTAAATTGCGTGAAACTAATTGATGACCAACAGAAAAATCATTCGTCAAATGTTTACGAAAAACGGATGATTTTCTAGAAACATCCAACCTTAACAACTAATGCATATAATCAGAAAATTTAGGTATTAAAACTTCTACTTATAGCAAAACCAAAATCTGGATAAAGATAGGATTTTTATTTGAAAGTCTAAGCATTTAAGATTAAAAACAGCTAGTGAGCGTGGTGAAAATTTAGAATCTAACTATCCCCTAAGTGAAGTTCAATTTTTTGGAACAGCTAATGACCTATAAATCATTGGAAGATAACAAAATTAATATAACAAGATACTAAATAGTAACATATATAAAAACTTGGATAAAATATAGGGGGATCTGTTATGAGCAAAGGATGCTCAGGGTTTTCTTTGCAACTCCTCCGTGAGGGTCAAGACAGCAGATTTTTTTTTGCACATGGTCAATCTAGTCAAATCACGTGATTTCACATTTCTAAAGATTTCCTACTAGCGCGGATTTTGGTGGATTGTTCAATTTCCCATCCATTGCTCAACTTACGGGTCTATTCTTGTACTCCGGTTGGGTTGGGAGCGTTTCGCCTTTCGACCGCGGGACATTAATAGCGTTTTCTCGACCGAAAGAAGGGGTCTGATTCTCGTACCTCATTAGCTTCGAACATCGCGCTTTACTCTAATGACTATCTAAAGAGACAAAAAAATGAGAATATCTAAAAAGACAAAGAATAATAGAAGCAATTTAATTGGTGTGCGCAAGTGCAGCATCATCTAGTTAAAAAATTGCATTAGTACAAAATAGATAAAAATATTTTAAAAAATAATTAAATATGTGGAAGTGTAAAAAATAATAGTTAGACAACGACAAGAAATAAGAATCTGGTGAATGGCTTCATCAGAGGCCAGAAATTCATGCAGATTCAAAATGGAATAGGTTTTCTGTAGAGGAAAAAGACTTTAAGTTCTGATATTTTTTTAATTTCCTCTTTTGGCCTGAACCTAAACCTCGAAATATTGGAAAGAAAAACATTTATCCAAAAAGAAGGAATTAAATACAATCTCCAGAACTAAGTGTGAAAAGAAGGGATTAAAATCTTACTTCTTATAACAAGTGTGACACTATATCTTGTGTGTTACAATGTAAACAAGGTAAAAAGATGTGTGCACGTATCTCCATCTAGTGAGGGAAATACTAACAAAAGATTTGAAAATTTTTTTGTAAGTTTTTTCCTAAAGAATTTTTAGGGTTATTTTTATAATTTTTTTTTGGTTTGTTTTTTTTATTTTTTATATAACATTTTTTGACGTTTTTATGCATTTTTATAATTTTTATTATGCATTTTTCAAATGTTTTATTCTTTTTTATTTTCATTTTTTATTTTAATATATAGTTTGGAAAAGATGCAGGAGAGCAAATGAAATGAAAGAGGGTGTGTGAAGAGTATCACAGTCACTAACAGTGCAAAGGAGAAGTTGAGAGAAAAATTATAAAACGCTTTACGCTATAAAGTGACATATTTCTGCTGCGCGCGCAGGAAATCAAGCGATCGTTGTTTCATGGTTTCAGATTCAGTTCGAGTTTTGAATCGCCAATGGATCTACGGCGAAGAGTACGGTTGCTTTCCAATTCGAAATTATGTCGGATTATTTTGAGAAATATCCACAAATTTTCAGTAGGAAAGTTGATCGCATCATTTCAAAAGACACCAATGATAAGAGGTGGGAAGATTTAATGTCTGCTCTTATAAGAAGCATTATAATGCATCTTTATTGCTTTCATAAGTCCATTGTTAAGGGGGGGGGGGTTAAACCATTTATATTTTTACAAAATATACATTTATAATAATATTATACTTTTATAGAACATAAATTGGAGTCTTTTTTTCGATATATTGATGTAATTTTACCAGTTCTCTAGAGAGAGGAAAAGTAATAAACTTTTTTCCATGCCAATTATTTTAAAATGAATAAATCTTATAAATTAATATCACAAACCATTTGTTTATTTTTCCGATTACATAAGAAAATAAAACATGACAAAAAAGTTATTAAATTCAGCAAGTTTTAACAACATTAAAAAAATTACAACTTTATCAAGGAACAAGAAAAATTCTTTTATTTTATTATTTTGCCATTACTTTGCAAATATTTGAAAAATTTCTTTGAATTAAAACCCAAATAAAAAAAATTGTAATCATATATACGGAATGAGAAAAGTCATTCCACACGCAATTTTAAAAAAATGTTACCCTAATTTAATTTAATAAGAAAATATTAAGTAATTAAATCTTTAAGTGTAATTGATCTTAGCTAATTATCAACTATCATTATTGACTATCTTGATGGAGTAGTAAAAGATTTAACTACTTTTAAAGATATAATTACTTTAGATTGTCCTATTAAATTAATAGATTAAATTATTTAAATTCGATAAAAGATCTAACTACTTTTTAAAAAATATGAATTAATTGATAAATTCTTCTTCAGATTGGTCAAATGGATTACAATTATCCCCATAAAACCTTTCCAAACACAATTAACGTCTTAGCAGCCTCCATTTTAAACGAAAATTTGAAAAGTTCAGATATCGGAACAACACTTCTCGCTAGCGAATAGCGTTTACGCCAGGTACAGAGCTGGCGAGAAATCGGAGTACTTTTTTCGACCGAGCGAGATCCTAACCGATTGGAAAAACGAGTACGAGAATCGCACTTCTCGTTAACGGGCTGAAAATGTGATGTCTCCCAACCCAACATGCGTACGAGAATAGACCCATTATTCTGAGCTGTCCACATCAATGATCTAGGAGTAATTTGTATGGCGAGTTAATTAACAAACTTGTTCATTCAACGATCCATTCAGATCTCAACTATTTTTCCCTCTCAGGGTGGATGTGTTGATGCCGATTATGACTTTTTATAATAAAGATTTATGACTTTATATTTAAGAATTTTTTTCCTTTCATATCTTTAGCCGTGAATAAAAATGTGTAGAAACTGAGAAATTTAATTGCTGATACTTCAAACACCACATTGTTCGGCTAAAATTTTAAACATTTAGGTAATTTTTTTCGGTTTCATCCTTGACAAATAGACTACCAAGTAACTACAAAAATATCTCTGTTCGTTTGGAGTACTGGACTATTTAACGGAATTCTTTCGAAGAAAGGTCGATCCGAACGCTTTCTTCACTTAAAGTTCAATCTAATATTCGTGCCCTTCAACTTTCCGGGTGCGGTGGAAATTCTCTCCGGGACTTCTTTGATGCAATTCTAGCTTTGCATCTATTTTTCTTGTTTCTTGAAACCTGATGGCTTTCTATGCCCCTTTTATCCATATTTATATTGTATATATTCCAGTAGTAAGGAAAATTTTCGAGATTTACCTACCATCAGGAAATCATTACAAAATGACAACAAAATTCAAAGAGTTACAAAAATTCCCACAAAGATGTCATGAAAAATATTAACGTAATATAAACGATAACTCAACAATTAAATAGAAAAATTTCCTATGCTTTACAGATACAAGATACACGATGATTCTTCACACAAATCAGTGAGTTTTCGCGATTCTCGAGGCCCTTTTGTGAAAAAAATGATCCTGATGTTCAAGATATAAAGCATTTTGGTAATCCAAGTAGGGTGAAAGCCATCCATTCCGGTAGTAAAAACGTCATTAGAAAATGAATGAATTTAAACCATTTAGACAGTTATTTGATAGCAAGCATTAAAATGCACTTTGTTTCATTAAAACTTAGGCAATCATTGCTTCGTAGGTCATTATACAAATGAGAAAATTCTCATGAATCCTTTCTCTTCAAAACAATGCTGTTAACTCACAGTTACCGTATTTTTCTCATACCGTCGTAAATTATATATTAGTGTTATGAGAACTGTAGCGACGCATCCTTTCTCAAAAAATGTACAAATACAGGTGTTGTGGGGGAGGACCGAACTATACCACACTAATGACAACTGTGCAGTACGAAGCTTTATACTTCAACGTGGGCCGCGGTGTCCTTGAGTTAAAATCTTAGCTTGGAGTTAGGAGGCTTCGAGGTAGGAAACTCGATTCCATCGAAGAAACGCTTTGCACGTGAACCTAGTGGTTGTTTCAATCCGTCGAGGTCGAACGTCCTCCCGATGAAGAGTCAAGGAGGTTTGGAAAGTGAGGCGCTTCCTCAGATGTCGTCCTCATCTGGCCATGGTTCAAAATTGTGAGTTCCGGTCCAATAAAACATTATCGCATTGCTTCAAAACGGGATGCTAATATAAATAACTATCACTTCTTATAATTTCATCAGTAGGCTTTAGGATTTGCACAGCTTCACTATCACTTTTCTCATGAAATTAGAGAAACGCACATCTACAAGATGTTTCCATTTTAATTCCTTATGTTCTGTGTTCCCTACTGTGAGTTATGTGCATTTGATGATTCAGTGTTCCATTTCAAATCATAACTCAAATATAAATAAAAACAGATTTAACGAACTTCCAACAGAGATTAAATAATAGTACTTGCCATTTGTTTACTGAGTTTCAAATCCATCCTGAATAACCAACGAATTCATGTCTTTTTTCATTCTTCCTTCTTAAATGCTTTGAATTTCTTTCAAAACTATTTGAAAAGTCATTTCATAAAACATTAAGGATGATGTAACATGACAGTTGAAGAAATAAATATTTTAACAGTGATTTAATTGAAGGAACTTAAGATTCTTGCACAGATAAAGCAAGCTGTTAATGCAGATACGAGTTTGGATGTGTCTCTGGTGATACAGAAATTTTTTTTCGACATGTTCAATACAAATGAAGATGCATCTCTTCACTCGATTGATTTACTGCTTTAAGATAAAATAAATTAATGCAATTAATTGCGATACTCTCCGAGAATTTTTATAGATAATGCAGTATAAACCAAGTGTCAGATAAATTAGATTCGATTTGTCCGATATTAATTCAACAAAGTTAGAAATCTTTCACGAACGTCACTTTTCCGCGTCATAGTGCGCGACGAACCAGGCCAGCAGCAACACTGAACGAATTAATTATGTTTCGTTTAATTCGGCATCAACAGGCATATGGGCTTACAGAAACTGAACAATTTTCAAATCGGCATAAATGCAGATTTTATTGCAAAGCTATTAGAAAGAAATCTTCATATACAAATAAGTTACTCCGGTTTTTTTAGATAGACCTTTAATTTTCAAATCAAGTTTTTGCTAAATTTGACACTTTCATCCAAAGGCAGCCCTTGGTCCGGGGAAACTGCCCGTGGTGCCAAAGTCTTGGGTGGCGCCGATACGGGAGCGTGGAAAAAACTGGTTTAAAGGACATGAAAGAGCTTGAAAAACGGCATAGAATTTCCATTTCGTACTGGCGCCCGCTTCCCTTAGTCTGAATAATACATGACATTTGAGATGCACTAAAAAATCTCACCACTCACAAAATGTGGTCTCGCTGGAAAGTATCCTTATTAGTACAATATATTGCAAAATATCTCCCCTATTTTCATTATTCTGAATGCCGCACAATATCGTAACAATATTGAAGAAAATCTTGTGATTTTAGGTATATTAGTTACATTTCCTGACGCTTCTTCGCGCCTCTTGGACAACTGCTGCGCTAAGAATGACCGTGATATGATAGTTCTAAAAATTATTTGATGCTTTTCAACTTCTTAAACAGAACCTGCATCTTATTTCGAACATTCTGAAGAGTCATATTACGAGTCGCCTACGCCCATAACCGCAAACACACTTTAAATTACTCTATACCTTTCCACAGATGTTTGTGTTATGAACAGCACTTTATAACTTATAAATGAATAAGTACAGTGTATTTCCCGTAATATTTGAAAAAAAGAAACATTTAAGTACGTTTTATAGAAAGTTAAAGCCACGGATAGTAGCATAAATAAAAAGACTTCTGTTTGGAATAAATATATCAAAATAGAAAACATTAAATCTAGAGAAGGTCAGTCAACGTATGTTGAAGGCAGATTTTCAACTTCTGGAAACGATGAGAAAGAAAACACAAGTTAATGTTCGAATCAAGATTGAAAATTCCTGTAAATACAATTTTTTTCCTCTGCTATCTAATTTTTGGTTCTGTACAATTTTCCTTATCATCATCTTTGGGATTTTGTAATTGGAAATACATGTACGAACATTTCTCATGTGCTGAAAGTGTACAGTCGCTGTGGAAAAAACGAACAACCCAGCATTATTCTGCCATCGTTCATCGGAAGTTAAAAAGAAGTTAACAGATTTCAGAAAATAACGTCTACTAAGAGATTCCATATCTGAAATTTTCATAAGGGGTCGTCTACATATTTATAATTACGCTAACTTCAAAATTTATGAAGGCAACACATATTTCTGTTGGTAAACATAAATTCCTTATCAAAAATACTTCTAGATATCAATTTTTGTTATTTGACCATTAAAAGATCGGAAGATATTCGTCATTTTGTGTTCGCAGTATAAAAGGGGCCGTCTCCATATGTAAATATGGAAGCTCTCTGTTTGCATGTAAATGTCGGTGGTAGAATTTTAACTTATTTCCCTCTTTAATCGTCATCTTAAAAGTTACACTGTATTTTCGATCGATGAATATTAGATGCATTATAAAATTCTGTTTTCCAAAAAATATGATTTTGATCCATATGCATAACATTACTAAATGAAAGAAACATTTTAACTTCTTTAAATATATGGATGTTAAGTGCATCGTTTTGCAGAAAAAATAAAAAAAATATTAAAATTTAAAAACTTCTTTCTCGAATAAGCTGGAACTTTGCATAGGCTTTTTAAGTAGCTTTCAAAATAGACGACAAAATTTGGGGGTGTTACCACTTTAAAAGTTTTAAAGCTCAAATTTAATAAAATATTTCTGTGTTTAGAATTACTTTCCTTTTCTTTAATCGTCTGAAGAACAGCTTAATTATGTTTTATGAAATTTAAGTTTCTTAGAAATATACAATATGCAACTAAACTTTTCGCTTTTTTTCTTTTGGATTCTTTATAATCAGCAATTCTGTGAAATGGAGCAAATGAGTGAGACAACTCTAGTGTGACGCTAATTAATAGATAGAAATAAATACCGTTTTTAACGTAATCTGGAAATCTTTTATTTTATGACATACGAATGTGATGGGCATTAAACTCTGGAGTCATAGCGCCATTTTTAAAGCAAAACAGTTGAGAGTTTGGGGCAAACCTCATAATTTTGTACCCAGGCAGATGACGAGGTCGACACCTGAGCTGGCATCGCCCTCCAAACTTTCGGAATCTGCTGTTGTTGGTAATACATTCGGCCTGATACCCAAAAAATGAATGAAATACCGTTATGTTTTCAAACATCTTTTAAAGAGATTTCATATTTTTAGAATAATACGATTCAATTCGTTACTCGTGGGATTCATCATTCATTCAATCCCTATATTCAAATGAAACTCGTCTGAAATCTAACCAGATTATAACAGATTTCATATCAGTGAAAAATGAAGAAGCATGCTATTCAATCGTTGCGCCAATTTTCTTGCACATCCCATTCCAAAAACAGTCCATTGTTATATTTGGCACTTTGACTGAACGTGTGAAAAAAATTAGCTGAATTCCATTTTACAAAACTCAAGTTTCTCGGAGGATTGCAGCTTGTAAAGAAACGTCTCTTTTCTTTGTTTTCAGGTGCTTTGTTATCAGAATAACTGTGAAATAGGAAAAAATGAATGAGACAGCTGTAGTGTGACGCAAATACAGAGAAAAAATAAAAGCATTTTCAACAGAATCTGGTTATATTCTGTATTACGACGTACGAGCGTGAAGAGCATTGACTTCTGGAGTCAAAACATCAGATATAGGATTAAGAAGCTGATCTTTCTTTTTGATTTTGTATCATATACTCTACTATAAGCGAATCTATATGAGCGAAGCGACTAATGGATCAGAAGGAGCACCCGAAAGGCCACAGGTTTTGTATTTCCAACAGATAATGTGGTTTTCCCCTGAGAAACTAAGTGATAGTGGATACTTGAAATCGGAGCTATAGAAATCCATAAAATCAAGGATAAACTTGTAGGTCTAGTGAATATCCAGAGCATGTAAATAAACACCATCAAAATTAATTAAAAAAAGTTGTCAGACTGTCAGTCAGGAACTTTCAATTCTAGCAAAGAATTTATCAGGACATTCAGATCGAGAAACTAAATCTGTCACTTGCTCTTCAGAAGGTATCCCGGTTGATATGCTCAACCTCATTCCACAGTATGAGAATAATATCGAAGGTATGATCTCAGTTTCTAAGTCTCAGTCTGAAATTTGGAAACTAAGGGATCTGGATACTCAAAAATGGAGGATCTTACAGATATCCAAAGCACGTTTGAAGATGCATCTCCCGCTGAGACCTATAGTGGCTGCTCTCCATAAGCGAGCTCTTATTCAAGCAATTCTGCAAATTCTGCTGTAGTACCAACCGGAGTCTCTTATAATCCTTTAAGCAGGAAGAGACCCTCGTGAGCAATGTGCGAAAAAACTTCGGTTCTAAAAGTAAATTACAAGTTTTTACAATGATCTACTGTGTGTATATAGTGTGGAAAAGAACGATCTTGGAAAGATAATTTTAAAGCACATTATCCTCTCTAAATCAGAATAAAATCATTTCAGTGCTTATCTTGTGGGAAGGAATTCATTAACAAATGTAATCTTCAAGGGCATTCTCTAGTTTACTCCGGTGATAGATAATTTCAGTGCATTACATGTGGAATGAAATTTAGTCAGAAAGATGATCTTCAAAGACACTCCCAGGTGCACACTGTAAAGAGACCATTTATGTGTATAACATGTTAAAAGAAATTTCGTTAGAAATGTGATCTTCAAAGACACTCCATAGTCCACAATGAAGAGAGACCATTTCATTGGAAATCCTGTGTTAAGGGTTTCTCATTGAATAAATGTCTGAACAGGCACATCCAAAATTACATAGGACAGAAACCGTCTGATGTGGGAAGTTGTCGAATGGAATTCTCGCTTCTATGTAGCCTTGATAAACATGTTTGCAAGCACACATACACCAGACTTTTTCTTTTTCTGTCTGATTTCTGCGATAAAAAGTTCAATACTTTTTAAAACACTATTAACTCATCGCCGATCCCAACACTCTGAGGAGAAATAAATGATCCATATTCGTAAAGGATTGAATTCATGGAAGTGGTCTAATCAAACATGGGAAACAGCACTGGTAGAGTAATTTGCTCGCGTAAAGGTCATTGAAAACAGGTAAACAGGTATTTAGAAGTTGCTTGAAATTTTAGACTTATTTTTATATGCATTTTTATATCTATTGCTGTTTCTTGGATTTTAAATCATAGCAAAATAATTTTTTAACTTTTTGTGAATAAACGGAGGACTTCTACACAAAACTTTTATTTAAACAAATGTAATGAATAATACTAATAAAAAATTTAACTTCTTAATGATTTTGAATTAGATGAATATTGGGAGTTTCTTATTGAAATGGTATTTATAGAAAACAACTATACTCTTTTTACTGTTTATACTTTGCTGACAATACTTCTTTTGAATTTTTATCGCCAGAAATTCCTTACTATTAAATCCAGTATTCAAATATTTATATTTATTTATTTAATGTTATTTTAATTCTTATACGTTATTTCATGTGCTCAAGAAATTTACCTTCTTTGAATAGAAGATAGTTTATATAAAACTTATGCTTTCATATTTTGAACATAATTTTTGTGTTTTGAACATGCCCTATGAGAAAGGGAAGTCAAATGCATCTAATGACAATTATATTTATAATCGCTATGAAAAACCTACTTCCCTGACTATTTATTATTTTGGGTTGACTTTTCCTTAATTAATCGAAAAATGTTTGCTTACTCTATAAGATCCCTAAAGAAAATCATAAATCTAATTTGAATAAACAGTGACTTTGAAAGATATATTTTATTTTCTGTTGTCATTATAAGTCACCTCTTGCGTTTAATCGATTTTGTTTAGTATTATCTGTGATATGATTAACCGATAAATTCTGTTTGATTGTTTTTAGGAATATTTTCGTTCTGCAGATGTTCCTTTTCGAATTTTGAGTAAGTGAATAGTATATTTTACTCGTTCTTATATTTGCATGCATCGACCTTTGGCATAATATTGATCTATATTCGAAACAATTTCAATTTACTCAGTAATTAATAATTGCAGATTCCAGCATATAAATAATAAGACTGTCAATCTAATAAAGTATTTATAGCTAAATCTACTTTTGGTATTCCTCAAATACACATCGTTTACAATAATTTTAAAACATTGATCTTTTTTCACATTTTTTACTCTCAAAGATTTAGGAGATTTTGAACTCTACATTTTAAATAAATGGTTTTTGAAAGGTGTTTACCTGCATTCGTTTGGAAATCATTTGTGCTTATAAATTTCCTTAATACGATTTGGAAGAATATTTCAAAATCAACGAAAAAATTCGTGTTCATAGTATTATAATAAAATAACTGTAGACAAGTAACACAAGTAGCTGGTGTTGTTATAAAGTTTTACTGAATTGACAGTAATTATTTAAAATCTAGTTAAACCAATTTGTTTTCCGAGTAATATATTTCGAGAAAATCGGCACTTGAATAACATAAATAAACTTATTGTACTTAATAAATTTGTTAATATTAGGGTATTTTTGTATTAGAGTAAAACAAATGAGTTACAATTTTTGAAAATATAAAGAGTATCTTTAATCCCTTAATTATTCAGTAATTTATCAGCTACATGACTTAAATAAATATATGTTTTCATTCAAAAGCTTTCACCAAAAAAGGTTTTCGAAAATAATTAGGAGAATGTTTACCGAGAAGCTTCTCTGTTCTTTTTTCACTGAATTGCTTTCTTTAATAATCAGAACCACTTTCTATAAATAAGCCTTCATTTTCTAAATTCCTTTGAGACATAAATTCTGAAGCGCGTTTATCGTATTTTTTTCTGACTTTTAGTATGAAAAATTCTTTTTAAAAGCGGATGTTCGAAAATTTGCAAATAGAATAGGTTTTTAATTTTTACTATACAAAATCTATTGCACGATGCGTGTGTGTTTGCTACATTTTGAAATTTCTGGTTTGTTTTCCGTTGAAGATTTTTAGATTAAAAAAAGTTTTAATATTTCCTCCTAGTGGAAGTTCAAGAATGTACCGAGGTCATAGAAAAGTTTCCTTTTCACAAAATTGTTCAGATCCTCACTATTCAAACAAATTGTGATGTTTATTTTTATAAATACAATGGATGTTTGTGTTAATATAATTGTTCATAACTCTCTGGAAAATAACCTTTACATAAAATTGATCATCTAATATTTTAAACTTTTAGAATACAGGTATGAGTTGGCTTTGTCATGGTTCGGATCAATTAAATTTTCACTCTGTTGTAGGATACCTGAAAAATTTATTTCGTACTTTGAATTAGTTGTTGCAAGTGTGTCTATGAATTTTCAAATATTCTTTGAGCTTCTTTCTAAGTTATACTGACATTTATGGATTTAAAGACCTGTCAACAAATTTTGAACCTTCCGTCTGGCGCATACAATTTGTGAGATGAAGCATCCATATTTTGTTTTGCGCCTAAGTGTGGTTTTAGAGAGAAAAGAGATTATCAACATACATCTGGAGTGACAGCGAGTCGGCACTCAGAGCAATTTCTTCCTTCAAAAGTTCTAACCCACTAATCCAAGAAACACAACAAGCCCTCCTTCAGAACCCATCAATGCAACTTAATTGGATTAAGGCTCATGTTGGTTTCCCCTGTAACGAGGCAGCAGACAACCTAGCCAAACACTATACTAAAGAAGGGACTCACTACCACCTTCAGGCCCGAAATGTCCCCTAAAAATGCTTAGGAACTTCCCTCTCAATAAATAGCAACAAGACTGGGATTCAGGCGATAATGGGAGAGCAATTTTTAATATTCTTCCTAAAGTCACTCTAACCCCAGCTTCATGGTCAAGAGAATCCATCCTCTTCGCTACAGACTACGGTCCTTTTCCCAGCTATCTCTATAGATTCTGGCTTCAAAATTCAGATATCTTCGCATGCGGGGAAAAGGGAGACCCTCTCCACTACGCAATTTCTTGTCATAGTACGTCATCTTTTCATTTTACTAAACCAAGTGCAGAAAATACTCTACTTTGGTGGAAAAACTTACTTTTAAATAAACTATCAAGAATAAAAATAGCTAAACTCATATCTTTCCTCACTGATAATGAGAACCTTATCAAGCAGCAACCGGACTCAACCACTTCATCCGACTCCGACCCAGATTTTTTTCCTTCACCAAGACCTCAGACTGATGGACACTGACCCTCTATAGTTTCAATACCAAGGACCCTAATTAGTCCTACTAGTTTTTAATTCGAGTAAACTTTTGGGGCCTGTTTTAAAATTGTTTCCGCTTCACGAGTTGTTTTCACCTGCAACAGCTCATTTTTCATTGCTTTTAAAGTTCTCAAATATTTCGTACATGTTTAAACACTGTCTGTAATCTTTCTTTTTTCAATAAAGTTCCTACGGACGCTCATCCAAACTGCAAACCGGATATTTTTATCTCTGGAGTCAGGGGTGTGTCGTAGAGTAAAGTTAAGTAAATTAGCTTCTTGGCTCTCTACCACTCTCACTAGTATATCTTTGATGTACGTACTAATCTGGTAGATGAGTTGCACCCGATTATGATTGTATTTTTTATTTCGCTAATAAATCTTTCACGATATTTCTTTTTATATACCTTTAAATGCTCGTATACCTGTGTCCCAGACCCTAATTCAATGATATTGATCGTTATTTCCAATATTTTGGTTAAAAAATGTCAAATTATTTCAGGCTCTCATCGACAAAAGTTGTCATTGCTAAAGACCGTTACGAGAAAACAAATGTCAACAACAAACATCAACTCCCTCTTGAATTTCTTTATATTTTATTATTTAAAATCGCAAGGAAATACAAAACAGTTATTTAAAAACGCACATATAGCTTTGTATGACCCAATAGTTCAATTCGATAAAATTTTTCTAAAGCCTAAGCAAAACTGTAACTATTAATCTCAAAGATGAGTTGACGCGAATGTGTATTGAACCATATGTATTGTGCCCGAGCGAAGTTTAAATCTTAATTTGTTTGGTTGATAACTGTATCAGGATTTTTGTGTGTTGTGTCCTGAATTATGTTGCAACATAACTCAAATTTGAACTCACAGAATTTTACCCGTCGAATATGATTAACAGATTTGAATCCAACAAATACGTTTCACAGATTTGAACCCGGAAACAGAAAAGGGTAGGAATGGAAAATGTGTTTTATCGGATTATCCAAAGCAAAGCACTTTTGTATAGGTGTTTTCTTTTGTGTTCACTGAATAAAAAACACTTTGCATGGTGAGGTGAATGAAAGTTTAGGTATATATTTGCCGTTAAGTGTGGCCATATTTTTTTATTCCTCGACAGTCCTATTTTTGTTGCTGTCTAAATACATGGCACGTTCTGTTTCGGTAGGTGTCATTTTGATTCAACTAAGAGTTGATAAGACGCCTGAGAACTGTATTGATGAGTTTTCTGATTTGCATATTTCGATTTTAAAGAACTTCCATTTTCCAGTAACCTAAGTGATAGCCATATTCAATTGTATTCTATATCAAGTGCGAAGTTGGGATCAGTTCTTTCTTGAGTACACCAAGCCCGAAAAAGAGCGATAAAGAATAATTAGGACAACATTTCCACCAAATTAGGCTCTAATTTTCAGTAAGCATTGAGAACTACAACAATAGGAACATGAAATTTAACATTTTCAAAGTATCTTTAAGACATTATATTAGAAGACTCCACTTTAAACATTAATTAAGATCATCAAACAGTGTTTAAATTTTAAATTTTCCTATTGACATAACATTATAACCGGAAGCTGATGCGAAAGGCGAAAGCCCTACAATAAACAAAACAGAAAACTCGCCAATGGATCCTTTGTTTTTAATGGTAAATTGCACGCGTATGCCATTTTTTGTTCCTAAAATAAAACATACAATGATTATTTGAAAAAATCTGACGAGGCAAAGAAAAATTCTTGAAGCTGAGAATTACCTCTCTACCCGGAATTGGACCTTCGATTGCCGTCATATTGACTGCTAATACCAGAGAAACACGGTTTTTGTTCATTGCTAGAGAGGTCGCAATGCTCAATAAAATAAATGTGATCATTCATCTTAGGCACAGGAAGCGAGTTTGCCAATATCACTTGTTAGTCTCGTAAAGTAGAGAAAGGCAGCTTGAGGAACACTAGTTATGAAGAGCTGCTGGATGATAAGCTAAAAGCGTCCTGGCTTATTGCAGTGGAAATTCTATGAGATAGGACATTTCTTATTGTTTCAGAAATGACGAATCATACAAGTTAAAAGAGACATTTATTTGGACGACCACATTTACGAACATATTTACAGATTACCATATTTCAATTTTACAGGGTTGATACTTATCCTACATCTTATAGGTACAGTACCAGCAACAGCTTAAATAGCACTGATGTCTCTCCAAGAAGAGAATGCTTAGAGAACCTACAGACCGTACCAAAATGACATAGTAGATACAAGTATATATATACTCTGCTAATAATCAATAGCTGCGGAAATCGAATAGACAATGTCATACGATTCCAATTAAATGGCTGCTAATATGGATGTCAAGTGAAGTAACTAGCTCAAAGAAATGACGTAAAAATCTTAAAGAAAGAATGCTTCGAATCATAGAGTAAAGGTACGAGAGACACTTTAGAAAAGATGCATGTTTCGTAGCTTAAAATGCAGAATTTCCTAACAACTCAGAACACGATTTGACTAAAAATTGTGAATTTCATTATTTTTCAGAGAAAATATTATGTATTATTGGGACTAGATACAGATCTTGGGATTCATTTTACCAAGCTTTATTAACTTAGGATTCATAATGATCGATAATTCAGATAGAGGATTCTTCTTCATCTTCGCAAACAATGACGTATCTGAATAATGAATTACATCATAGAATTTTTGGTATTTGAATCCGTAATTATGCAAACTCAGCAAAAGGCCAAAATCATTTGGGCACGCTTCAGTATCTGAGGTGTTCTTTCTATTCTTTTATGCGGGTTCGAAGAGCAGTAAACATCCGAAAAGACCTGCGTCATCTAATCAGGATATTTAATATATTTTCCGGGAATGGGTAGAATGCTACTATCTGTATCTCTATAAAATTTGGGTATTTAGAGGCAAATAGTAATTTTAAAAAATATTCAAAATTTATATATCACTACGCCAGCCAAATACAATAATGACTTATCCAAAATAAATGACAGCCATTGGAAAAAATTGTGTAAACAAAAGAGCAATTCCTCTGGAAATCTTGATGATTTACTTTTTTTAAGCTTGATAAATAAATAGTATGAGTTTGTCCGCAGGTTCGAAAACAGATTTTAAAAGAATATTCCAAGTGGGCTTGTGATAATTCATATCTGAGACCACGATCGCCTAGCAGTAATGTCTCGGCCTCGGGACCGAATGGGACCAGGCTCGAAACAAGTGTATGGGTCTGTTGCACGAAAAAGCGTACGCAGTGTCCAAACATCCCCCCTCCGCTGGCGCAATGCCCACAACCCATGTCCACCGACCCACCCATAGGGACCAGAATCCACAAGGATGGACTGAAGGCTAGTGTGGTGTGAAAGTCTGGAGAGCTGGATGCCAGATAAGATACAGTCGTAATCTCACCGCGGTTCAAAATCTCGAGTTTCGTTCCAAAATATACCTCGTGGTGTTTCAAAACGGGACGTTAATATAACTAAACTAAACTATTTTTCATATCTATCCATGTATCATGTTTCATAAAACTAAAGTCAGGTATTAAGTTTCTTTATTCCTTATAGTTCTGGTGAAAATGGAATCCCCAGAAACTTTTTTTAAAAACTTTGTAAACATTATAATTTAAGGCCTCTTTAGATAATTTTCGGTTGCAATCCACTTTACTTTTTTCGCAACATCTTTCAATGTCCTTTTTTTTAAATTAGTTATAAACAACTGAAAAATCCTATATTTTTGTCAGAATGAACTTGTTTTAGTTCTTGATCGATTTCCAAACGTATTTGTAGCTGTTATTCAAATACCAATGTTATACATCACATCACCCTAGTTTCAAGGTGTTAACATATTGAAAGGGAAATTCAAGGAAGTCCAAAGAGCTCAATTTGCTAAAGGTGGTAAGAAAAGGCTGTCTGATATAGGTGACGGTTGTTAGCGAACGAATTAATATATAATTCAATGGTACAAACATTATGAAATCCTGAAAACATTTTATCTCGATTTCACCACGATATGGCTCTACTGGTATTTAATCAAAATTTAATTGAATTAATCCCTTATATGATAGTAAATTTATGAGAGTATCGAAATATTGTACTCTCGTAGAAGATACATAAGCGCACAAATTTTCAAATCTCTATTAGCCCAGAAAGGGATTGTAAAATTGATTACAAAATTCCTTCAATGGAAGCATGAAAAAATCGAGTTAAATAAAAATGTACAATAATAGCTCATGAACGCTGGTTCTGAGCACTTAATGTATTCAAATGTAAGCTTTCGCAAACTATTTATTTTAAACTAACTCAAGTAATTTGCATTCCATGATATCTGTAAAGACTTCGCAGAAATCGAGATAAAGAGAATGATTATACAAATTCTTTGATTCCGGGTATTTTGGTAGAAGACGATCAGCTGATTCCAGTGACGATTTCTTAGGGAGAAGGCTCTAGCACGTTATATTTTAAAGCGATGAATTCAAAACTTATAACTATCGATTGAATCTACCTTAATCGTATCATATGTTACGAAATTTTAACTTGATAAGCAGCAAAGCTCATAGCATTGCACTCGAGGAATAGACACAAACCTCGACTTCTTCTCACCGCCGATAATCCATTTTATATTTTAAATAACTTGAAGTTTTCGTAAGAGGAGAATAATGGATCGATATCTGTGTCAGTTGTGCTACACGATAGTGACTTGCGGTGAGAGGCATCCGTGTTTCTTTTATAAGAACGATGACAACGTGTATTCACTGCCAGACCCAGATGACAAAGAAAATACCAGACTTGATGAAGCAAACGAAACTCTTCCGGCAAATTTGAATGACAATTTTGGAAAATCATTTCCAGAGGCTCAACAAAACAATACTGAGGGGTCTGAAAAATCAAGTACATGGCTCGGTTTAAGTAACAGACAAGTTTCATTACTAAATGCTTCGAAGAAAAAAAGGATTTTTAATTGCCTTTCCAACAAGATGTCCTACAAAGAACGGCATGGACATCCTTCCGATATTCTGCCTACGGGTTCCTTACTGAATGTTCCTTCACGTATTGTGCATTCAGAAGAAAACAGAACGGCACATTTTCGGAATTCGTATGAAAGTTCTGAACCTATTTACAGATCTCAAGGTGATAGTCGCGGTGCTTCTAGAAGAAAATCAAGACCCAAGAAAATTTATAAGCAAAATGAGGGAAAAGAGAATGACTCAAATTCGTTCCACGTCGAATCCAGTGCAAAATGTAGAACGTCGCGTGATGAGAGCGATTGGAATGTTTTTAAGAGTGGGAAGCCGCATTTCTCTCCAAATCCTAAAAGCAATGCTAAACAAGCTCATATGAATTCACAAAATATGTCTGAAGCATCGAGTTTACTTCACAGTGTTGCCTTCCCACAAGGATCCGAGGAAATAAGCGAAATCTTGACTGGAGATTTACGGGATTTTACAGATGTCCCTATTTCACCTGAAATGACCTCACAGGTTCGAAATACAAGTGGACATTCGACTGCCAACGTCAAAGAGCTTCTCAATTCGATTGGAGATTCAAACGCTATTGCAGGGCCTTCCGGCATCAGTATGCACTTGCGGAGCGATCCGGAAAAAAGAAAATTTAGTTGCGATTTGTGTGATAAGGAATTTGATTTTAAAACTCAATTTGACAATCATTATCGAAGACATACGTGCGAAAAGCCTTTTGTGTGTGATGTATGTAAAAAAGGATTTAATCGGAAAGGAAATCTGGTCAGGCACTACATAACACACACAGACGAGAAGCCTTTTGTGTGTGATGTATGTGAAAAAGGATTTACTCAGAAAGGAGATCTGGTCAGGCACTACAGAACACACACAGACGAGAAGCCTTTTGTGTGTGATTTATGCAAAAAAGGATTTAATCGGAAAGGAAATCTGGACAGTCATTAC
>BGPR01021111.1:7925-26932 GCA_013235015.1 Araneus ventricosus
ACATGTGTTAGGAGTATACGAGAAAGTTTAGGGGAGACCACTCCCGCTGGTTTTTAAAAAGTGAAGTAACTCACGCAACAAATGGAGAATACCGTATGAGTAGCTAGCAATTTAATTTAACAAATCTTTTCTGGAAAGTTCACAACGCAATATGCTGGATCCTTCCACAAATTTAATATCATGCAGAAATTTCGTTATGGGGTGGAAATTTTGAGTTTCAAGTGTTAATTTAGGTTCTCTTGTTTTGCGACTCCTTCTTCTTTGATGTTTCTTATTCCTACTCATTAGTCTTTTTTAGTTTTTTGCATCTTTTTTACTCCTTCTGCGTCTGATCTCATTTCCAGCAGCGATATTTTATTGTTTGCTTCATCAATCTTTGTTTTTTTCACTCAATTTTTCTTTGGAGGTGGAAGACTGTCTGAAGTAGGACTGAGAGTGCTTCAATTTGCCCCTCGCCATTTTTGACATTATAAGACGAAAGTAATTTGTACTATTCAAAAGACCGGGGTTGGCTCGTGCAAAAGCACTGCGCAATTGCGACACCCCCCCCCCCCAAGTTTCTTTCAGTGTTTAAATCATCAATTTATTTAATTTTGCACGTGATCCCAAAAGCCATCAACGATCTAACGCAATTTTCCTTTTAAAGCTTTTAGTCTTCGGAGTAGGATTGCGGTTATTGCGAAAAAAACCGGTCATCTCCGGTTTAATCTGGCGATTATAACCGCTCAAAATAAGTTTTGATAATGAAATACAGTGGAGTCTCCCTATAACGAAATAGCTTGGTTCCAATTGAAAAATTCGGTATAGAGAAAATTTCGTTATACGGAGATTAGAGATTTTTGCAGTTATTTAGGTAAATGTTACAAACTTTTCAATAGGTGCGATGAGTTCAAATGTATTTAATTATGATTTTCAATTAAAAATGAAGTAACATATATTATAAATTTGTTAAAATTATACTAATTTTTATTGTATAAATAAAATGCTCAAAAGTTAAGACAATTCGCCAATTTAGAGAATAATTTTTACTAGTATGCACTTGCGTTTATTTTACTTGAAAAATTCCGTTATTTTACATTGCTTTGCATTTCGTGATGTTAAATTTTCAGAAAAATTTTCACATTTTAAGAGTGAGTGGTTCCAGAAACAGGCACGTGTGAGCGAATTGGTTGCGCAAAAAATTATCAACTTTCTTCAAAAATGACAAAAATCGAAAAGATAAACCTCTGAAAAAATTCGTTACAGGGAGACAACCACTTCGTTATATGGAGAATATTTTGAATGTTATTTAACATTCCGATTAAAAATTTCTGTATAGGGAGAAATTCGCTGTAGAGAGACTTCGTTGTAGGGAGACTCTACTGTAATATTTTCAAATTAATATTAATATTATCAAAATAATATTTTCAGCGTTTTGTATATGAAAAAAACAAACGCCGTTTGTAGACAAAATTTTTTATCAATATTGCTTTCACAGGAAATCAATCTGTTGGCCAATATTTATCTGTTCATAAAGACTCTTTTAGTAAACCGCCAACCAACAGATGCCTCGAGAAAGCGGTTGCCGTTGATTGGCCTAAGATGATGAAATTCAAAGCTTCATAACTTGGTGAATTTTGGGTCTAATCGAAGCAAAAATCGAGTCTATCTTCCGAACCGGTTTTTTTACCCGGTTATTGGATTAAAAAAATAACCGGTACAAAACAAATAACCGAAAAAAAACGGTTAACCGAAACAAAAAAAAAACGGTTTTCTGTTAAAGCTGGTATTTATTTATTTATTTAAAACCCGGCTTGGCCCAGCCTACACAAGAGGGTGTAAGTACTCCCACAGGCCGGAGGTGAAACATAAAACAAAAGAAATGAATTACATTAAAAAAGTATTTACAAAGAAAGATAAAGAGCAAAACACAAAGCACAAAAAGATAAAGAGCAAAACACAAAGCACAAAAAGATAAAGAGCAAAACACAAAGCACAAGAAGATAAAGAGCAAAAACTCAAAAATCTTAACATTAAAAACACAAAAACATAAAGAGCAAAAGCACAAAAAGCTTAACATTAAAAACACGAAAAGATAAAGAGCAAAAACACAAAAATCTTAACATTACAAACACAAAAGCACAAAAAGCTCAACATTAAAAACACAAAAAGCTTAGCATTAAAACACCGAAGATTACAAAAACCTGAAAATCTTAACGTTACAAAAAACAAAACACAAAAGCTCAACATTAAAACACAAAAGCTTAACATTAAAACGAAAAGATTAAGGAAAAACACAAAATCTTTTAACTTTATTCCACTAAAGCACAAAAGTCAACATTAAAACAGCAGAAAGATTAAAGCAAAACATAAAATCTTAACATTACAAACACAAAAGCACAAAGCTTATCATTAAAACAAGAAAGATTAAGAGCACAAACACAAAAGCACAAAAACAACATTAAAACACAGAAAGATTAAGAAATATAAAGTCTTAACATTAAAGACAAAAACATAAAGACAGAACAACAAAAGAAGCAATTAAAACACAAAAAAAAAGATTAAAGAGCAAAAAAACTGTAACATTAAAAACTAAAGGGATTAAGAGCAAAAACACAAAACGCAAAAACCGGTAGGTTTTTCCCCATCCCTACTTGGGAGGAACTGCAGGGGAGAACAGCATGCCACTCTTCGTGGAGGAACAAAACGTCTCAAACTACTTCATTTTAACTCAGAATCGATTTCCTGCTGTTGTTTAACCCTCTGATTCCTACGATCAGTGGAATAGAGACACCTCAAAATACGGGAACAAGTATCTCTTTCAAAGATAAGGGAAATTCACTTCCCCTCCCAAAAACAGCAATGACAGCTGGCACTCTCCGAATTCTAAGAAACCCACCCCTGTTCCCCGGACCCTTTTGGGCAAGCCACTCTAAGGGTGCTATTAGCCGAGAGCAACTTGGGGCGCAGCTGGCTGTAAAATTGGCTGCGCGGCTAGTTGCCGAAGTATTTTAAAACCCGGCGACTGGTGGCGCAGCTTTGAAATAATTGCGGGAAATAGTCATTTGAGAGAATGGCGTCCAAGGAAGAACTTCCTCTACTTGCTCTTCTATTAAAAAAGAAAAAAGTGAAAGGTTACGAAAATGCGAAAACATGACATGTTTGTTTTTCGACTGACTATATGGTTATATTATATATTGTTTGACGATCTATGGCAGTAAATTTTTCAGTTACCTTTGCATAATAATACATTCCATGACAAATTAGTATCTTAGTTAATCATTGTTTATGAAACAGTTTGATACTTGTTTGTACGCTAACAAATTATATAGCTAATATGTATTTAAAATAAATTTAATCGGTAAAATATTAAGATTAGTTTTTAAAAATAACGTCTAAGTCTCGAAACGGCTTTTAAACTCGTAGGCCTCAGGTTCGGGATTCATTTCATTATGTTGCTGAAGCTCTCTTAGTGGATGTTCAAAAGTAAAATTCATTTTTTTAATTACTAAAAACTTTGAATTTTGCTGTCTCTTGACAGTAGTGTTTTATGTTTTGCCTTTAAGTGTTTGGAAAACAGAAAAATATAAAAATTTATCAAATTAAAACTGTGGAACTTTGATAGTTCAATTGTGAAGTCGTTGGTGACAAAATTATTTTTTTCTTTAAAGGCTTTAATTTCCTACTGTCATAATGTTAAAATATTGTCTGTAATTTTATTTTAGTTAATTCGAAGTCAAAAATAAAATGTTAAAAAGTTTTTTTTTCCTTTCTAATTAGCTCTTGGGAATGAAATTCTTCATGTCTTTTCAAGCACGTTTGATATGAATTGTATCATTCATTTTAAAGTTTTATTGCACAATTGTTTTATTCTGTCAAAGTGGTCTATACTATTTATTAGTTAAAGATAATTACTTCTTTATAAATATTGTAAATTTTAGATTTATTTTTTTCTATTTATAATTATTATTACTTTGTTTACTCGTAGTTCTGTGAACGGTGAACTATTTTTTTTTCAAAATAATATTTTTTTTGCAACTAGTAGTAAATAAAGTATGTATAAAAACAGACAACTAAGTAAGTATATGAATACTGATTAAGCATGAAACGGTATATTATTATCTTAATATAAATAAAATTAATTTAAAGTTAAAAAATTAGCTTATCAGCGACCCAAATTTCACTTGTGTACAATTTATTTCTTACATTTTAATAATTTTGTCAAAATTAATAATTGCGCACAATTATATATCAGGAATTCACCTCAAGAATGAAGTCTTTAGGATTAATCTTGTTTCCAAACAATTTCATTCAGTCTTTCACCTGTTGCTTTCCTGATTCCTTGGTCATTTTAAAAAAATATCCCAAAAAAGCAAATGCAATAGACAGCTAAATGAAGTACTATAGAGCCGAGAGCAGATTTCCAAATGACGTATCATATGCGCGCGCAGCTATATTGAATGATCAGTAGCGCCACCGGTTGCCCTCGGCTAATCGGCTCCATTTACTACAATGCCCCATCAAACGTCTGGGCCACCAAATGTTGCCGGTTAGGGCAACAGGCGGCAACAGGTTGTTCTGCTGCGCCACCGATCACCGTCGGCTAATAGGATCCATTGGATATAATGGCAGGCGACTCGCGGAAGCAGCCATTGGCTGCTCTCGGCTAATAGCGGCCTAACGATAAAAGCGCGCGCTTCGGGTGTGAAATCAATCACACTTAACGAAAGGGGGGGTGGAAACTTCACAGTGATATTCGGACATTCACCGTCTTTTGCTTGAAGGGCATACAGACATTTCATATGTAAGAGTCGCTTTCCTTGTATTCAAAACCACGGATAATGTCATAGCAAATCTTCGAGACATCCGCCAGACTATGTTCCGTGACAAAATATTGACACAAACTATCCTTATCAAAGCTCGTATCATTGCTCATATCAAACTGACTTATAAGAGTCATCGCAGTCAACTCATAGTTGGTCTAAAGACAGTACCAAGTATTTCAAAATGAATATCGGGGTTTTGTAATATTCATTAACTTACATTGAAAAATGATACAAGAATTGAAAGAGCAACTCATTCAGTTTTTCCTATAACTGCTCTGTCACACGACGCACTTCAAAGAACCAGCGGGAGTGGCCTCCCCGAAACTTTCTCGCATACGAAAAGTAATGCGGGGTGGATAAATATTATTGGGGTATTTACCCAAGGCCTGGTTATTTTGAGAAAAAATTTATGAATGGTAATTTACAATGAAACATATCAAGTTCATGAATTCCTGAAACTTAATATTTTGGAAAAAAGAATTGCGTATGTTCTCAATTTTTACGCGCGCTGAGGAACTAGAACTTTATTTAACGTTTTTGACTACGAAATCTTACTGCTGATATTCACCATACCTTCCATCTGGAGAATGTCAGAACGAACTTTTGATTCAGGGGTTGCCATAATTTCCGAAGTGCGGCTCGCTACAATTTCCTGCGTGGACTGCCAAGGTCAAACGCCAACCATACCAACTTTAGTAAAATAAGCGAAACGCTCGCCAACACACAGTCGCAATGTGCATTTTGAACTAAATATGCAATTTGAACACCTGTTTTTCAACCCATTTGAACGCAATTTGGGCACAGATCTATAATTAATGTTAGCATAGGTGATACCAAGTTTTATTTATCTAAGTCAAAGGGCTTATGAGATATAATTTTTACAAGTACGCGATTATACAGACCGACAGACAGTCAACCCTTCGACGGATTTGGCCCAAACTTTTATACGGACCTACATTCATGATGATAAAACTGTGTACCAAATTGTATTCATTTGGCTATTTAAGTTTTTGAGTTATAGTGTTCACATGACCGCGGACAGACAGACAGACTTCCCGTTGACGGATTTTGTCCAAAATTTGATAGAAACCTACAAATTATGTGTAAAGACCACATACCAAATTTCATCCCCGTAGCTCTAATAGTTTTCGAGTTATCGTGTTCACAGACAGACATGATTCCAAAATTGTGTTTTTCGGACTCAGGGAGGTCTAAAAAGTGGAGATTCGTCAAAATCTCGAGTTCGAATTTTTTGACGATTACAATACTTTCTCTTCGTATACTTCGTTATACGAGAAAGTAAAAAGGCGAAATCTTACAATACATTCATCAGCATGTCTGGAGTAATTGGTGCAACAGCTGCTTCAAGCCTCGTTCTCAAGTTGGGTAAAGCTGCTATCGCACGGAGAGCTACCGTGCGCTGTTATCTTAAGGAGACATACAACTGTTAAACCTCGAAAATTTTCGATTTTATGGAAAAAATATTTATTATTTCCCTGTCTTCTGAACAATTTAAAACAATCCGCGTTAAAAAATTCCCATAATTATGAGAGTTATGAAAGAAAATGTACCAGCTCTTCAACGTAAACATTGAATACGGCCATATCTTTAAAGCGCTATATCTCAAAATGTGTTTTTTTATATTGCGCTCACGATATCCCAAAACTAATGAATATTTTTAAATAAAATGTTTACCGAATACGTATTTTGCTATGTTCACCAAATTGAACCACATTTTCGTATATATTTCTCCAAAGGAGTGTTTTGGGGGGTGTAAGAAAGTTGAAATGTTAACTATTTTTAACATTTTATCTTAAATTGGTATATACAATAGAGATTAAATTTAAATGTTAATGAATCGTGGTTCAGTTTCTTAAACGGACTGTTTGGGTTACTTAGATACCCAAAATATTGTGTTTAGACAACTATTTTAACCGCAATCATGCGCGCAAGGTGACTATCTCATTTTTTCTCCACAAATTACGGCATATTTATTACTCTCTCAAATAAATATATACCAATATGAAGGTTTGAAAATGTGTGTACTATAAGCGAAAGAACAGATATTTTTCTAGAAAAAAAGTGAGTTTGTGAATTGCATTGTTTCAGAGATATGATGCATCAAATTTGACAGTTTTCCACCATTTTTTCGAGGTTTAAGAGTCGCATGTCTCCTTAATTTGTGAGTTTCAATTGGGAGTTCCTTTACCCACGCCATTCATGAATTATCAAATGCAGGAGCGTCACTTACCGGTTGGGCGCATGCGCAACATCCCATTCCACTTCGCAAGTGGCACGCATGTGCCAACATCCTTCAACGGGAAATCTGTCTGTCTGTACGTCCTTGGGCATATGAACTCGATAATTAGCAGTGAGTTACGGGTCTATTCTGGTACCCCCGGTTGGGTTGGGAGACGTCACTTTCCGTTGTTAACGCGGAAAAAAAGTGACGTCTCCCAACCCAACCGGGGGTACCAGAATAGACCCGTTAAACGGATGAAATTTGGCGTATGGTTTTATAGATCTGTATCGAATTGTGGACCAGAATCGTCTGCTTGGTTGTCTGTGTCTGGCATCTCTTATTTATGAATCTCTGCTCTATTTCCTTACCCCCAATTTCGTTGAATATCATCGGAAGAATCTTCTTCTGTGCGAAGTTATAACTTCTTTTCGCCATCAGTTGGGGACGCGTAGACAGCTACTGCTGATAGAGAAATAAATTGAAGAATCATTCGGTTGCCTTTGCTTTGGAATCTATACTTATAAAAGGCAATGTTTACAGCCATGAAATTTGGTACACAAGTAGTCGTAATGGTGACTGAATACACCTCGAAGCCGGAATTTTAAAATTTATTCTTTAAAATGTTTTATTTAATGTTTTGTGTTGTTTTGGGTAATTTTTCGCACTAATTTCTCAATAGGATGTCCGTTCTAATGAAGTTTGTTTCGTGCGTTTAACGTAATTTACTAAATTTTGAGAAATTTTTGAAAAATATTCGCCTTTATGGTAATTTTCAGTTCAGATTTCTTAAAATTCTCGCATCCGACGTTCTAATAAAGCTATCATTTTCAATTTTTTTAAGCTTATGACTGGAACGTTTCTGTCGGATTTTAAACTAGAACGGTTACAATATTTTTTACCGTTTTTTTAAATCAATTTTTTCCTGGTCAGTTTCAAAGATATTTTTCTGTAGCGAGCATTCTCCCGCGGAAGTTTCTCCGGAGTCTTCCCAACAAGCATTGTAGCAATTTCATTGGCTAAAGGTGCAGAGCGCAAGATACGTCATAACCTTCAACTCAATGCCTTCCATTATTATTTTAGGCAGTGTTTTAAAATGTTTGTTTGTTTCGCTTATTTTGCTTGCTGTATAAAAATCATTTTCAAATTGCAATTTTTTAATATTATTTAGGATTAGCGTACTCTGTACTGTTTTCCTACAGTTAAAATGTCATTATCTCGAAGAAAAATAAGCTGGAAAATCACTAATATGTATCTTTTGCTTTGATTTTATTTTAAAAACTTTTTCGTGTCATTGTGGGCGGTTTTTTTCATTTTGTTGAAGTCCTGATTGCAAGGGAAACGCCGTGCGCGTACTGCTAGTGTGTTAATGCTCAAACGCACAGATTGTGTTCATGGAAAGGTTAAGGATGCATCAAATTGTTAATTGCTTTTACCATTTAATATTTCCATTTTTATTTTATTTTTACTTTCTGGTATAAAATGTATACAAAGAGAAATTGTTGTGGCGTCAAAAAATTCAACCTCGATATCTTGATTCATCACCATGGAAATCAATATCATACAAAAAAGCCAAAAAACAAAGATAAACTCAGAGGTAGTCGAAAGAAAAACAAAGATAAACTCAGAGGTAGTCGAAAGAAAAACAAAGTTAAACTCAGAGGTAGTAAAAAAAACAAAGATAAACTCAGAGGTAGTCGANAAAAAACAAAGATAAACTCAGAGGTAGTCGAAAAAAAACAAAGATAAACTCAGAGGTAGTCGCAAAAACAAAAAGCAAACAAAGAATACATTCTAGTCCATTTTTTCAGGGGCTAAAAACTTTATTCGAAATGGATTCAAAATAATAATTGGGAAATTTTTCTATAAGAAGCTAACATTACGCCAAACATAGCTTCTCTTAGCCCGAAATTTCCCAAACAAAAGACAATGGTGATCTATACACCAAAAAGCATATATATTTTCAAAAGAAAGAGGAAAGCAAAAACACAAACATCAAAACGCTAATAAGATTGATTAAAATTATCAGCCATCTGGCTATATTAAAATTAGCCTTCATAAATAAAAACTTACGTTATGGATAATCTTCTTACAGAAAAATTTCCCAATTATTATTTTGAATCCATTTCGAATAAAGCTTTTAGCCCTTGAAAAAATGGACTAGAATGGATTCTTTGTTTGCTTTTTGTTTTTCCGAATACCTCTGAGTTTATCTTTGTTTTTTTCGACTCCCTCTGAGTTTATCTTTGTTTTTTGTTACGGGGATCCCATGCCTATATTTGAGAAAAAAGAGAAAAAGGTCTTCACGTAATCACAAACGCACGCTCAAGATAACAGCGCACGGTAGCTGTCCGTGTGATAACAGCTTTCGGTTGGGTTGTGACACATACACACGATCTTTTATAAACCCCCATAGAAAAAAATCTAGCTTTATTAGAGACTAGCAGTACGCGCACGGCGTTGCCCGTGGAATCAGGACAACAAAATGAAAAAAAAGCGGGAGTGGTCTCCCCTAAACTTTCTCGTATACTCCTAACACATGTAGAGAAAACTAGAATAATAAAAGACGTCAAATAAACTTCCGTCGCAAGTAAACCAAAGTTGGAACCACGCGTGGTTTGAAGGATCAAAACAAATTCAAATCCCCTGCGCATTCTTTTGCGCAACAGGACCTGGCGAGACTCCCTAAATGTTTGCTTCCTTACAAAATCGCGCCAGAATTGGTTTTTGGCAAACTGCCAAGTTTCGGAGTCCCTTCTTCTTTGCACATGTCACCAGTAGGCATGCGCAGGCAGTTAGTTTCAAAACTGAACAAGTATGCGATTATACAGACCGACCTTTGACGGATTTGACCCAAAATTTTATACGGACCTACATTCATGACGATAAAACTGTGTACCAAATTTTATCCCTCTAGCTATTCAAGTTTTTGAGTTATAGCGTTCGCATGACCGCGGACGTACAGATTGACAGACTTCCCGTTGACAGATTTTGTCCAAAATTTGATAGAAACCTACAAATTATGTTTAAAGACCACATACAAATTTCATCCCCGTAGCTCTAATAGTTTTCGAGTTATCGTGTTCACAGACAGACAGACACACAGACAGACAGACATAATTCCAAAATTGTGTTTTTCGGACTCAGGAAGGTCTAAAACGTGGAGATTCGTCAAAATCTCGAGTTCGAATTTTTTGACGATTACAGTACTTTCTCTTTGTATACTTCGTATACGAGAAAGTACAAACGTCCACAATGACATGAAAAAGTTTGAAAACAAAATCAAAACAAAAGTTACCCATTATTGATTTTCCCGCTTATTCTTTTATTCGCTATAAACAGTATTAAAAAATTGCAACGTGAAAATTATTATTCTGCAAGCAAAGTATGCGAGATGAATAAATACGTTAAGATACTGCCGAAAATAATAATCAGTCACCCAATTCAAGGTTATTCCCTTCAACCAATCACATAGCCAGCTGCGTCCCGAAAAGTGTCGCGGGAGAAAATTAGCTCGAGAAAAATAACTTTCATCTGCCCCGGAAAAAATTAATTGAAAAAAAACGAGAAAAGGTATTTTAACCGTTCTTGTTTTAAATCCGACAGAACCGCTCTAGTTATAAGCTGAAAAAAATTGAAAATAATAGTGTTATTAGAAAGTCGGATGCAACAAAATTAAAAACAAAAATAACTCTCCGATGGCGAAACTGACTATTTTTAAAAAATCCTCAAAATTCAGTAAATTGCATTAGACATAAGAAACAAACTTCAATAGAACGGAAATCGCGTGCTCTTTCCGATGGTATATCTATTTTTGTCGTACAATTATTCGAAACCATTCTATTGAGAAATTAGTGCGAAAAATGACCCAAAACAACACAAAACATTAAATAAAAAATTTTCTAGATTAAATTTTAAAATTTCGGCTTCGGGGTGCATTGTGTCACTATTACGACTACCTGTGTGCCAAATTTCATGGCTGTAAGTGCGATAGATTCGTCTGGACATCGCAGACAAACACATACACACAAACATTGCCTTTTATAAGTAGAGATTTCTGGCCACGCCTGAAAGATTGTCTCACACGTTCAGCATTTCCTGCAGACATTCTTGGTTGTCATCCTTTTACAAAGACACCCAGTGCTTTCATACGGATGATACCAGCTACGGATATTATTAAACTGGAGGTCTGTCGACTAGTGTGGAACATAAGTTGGAATGTAATCAAATATTCACAATTTGCAAACTGCAAAACGCAGAAGGCTTTTTGTTCGCGAGTTACCATTTTTACTTTCACGTATACGAAGTATACAAAGAGAAAGTATTGTAATAGTCAAAAAATTCGAACTCGAGATTTTGACGAATCTCAACGTTTTAGACCTCCCTGAGTCCGAAAAACACAACTTTAGAACTATGCCTGTCTGTGAACACGATAACTCAAAAACTATTAGAGCTACAGAGATCAAATTTGATACGTGATCTTTGCACATAATTTGTAGGTTTCTATCAAATTTTGGACAAAATCCGTCTGCGGGAAGTCTATTTGTCTGCCCGCGTTCATGTGAACACTATAACTCAAAAACTTGAATAGCTAGATGGATAAAATTTGGTACACAGTTTTATCATCATGAATGTAGGTCCTTAACAAATTTTGGACCAAATCCGTCGAAGGGTTGATTGTCTGTCGGTATGTATAATCGCATATTGGTATGTGGAATTCTTACCTTAATTGTAGATTTGTATCCATTTTTTGTGTCAATCGGTTAAAAAAAGGTGTTCAAATTGCATAATTAATTTTTCTAATCCGATTCTCCATGCGCATGCGTACTGATAGCAGTCTATGTGCACGCGGAAGCTATTCAGCGAATGACGTCACTTTGTCCTTGAGCCGGCAAGAGTGGAACCTAGCAGTGTGTGATAGATGCTTTTAATCGGTACGCATCTCTTTGAATTAGATTCTTTACCTAAATACTAAATACAATTTACCATAATCTACAATGAAAAACCTTCTGATAGTCATTGGATTCTGAGTTACAGTAGGTTCGAGTTTTTTAATCCAAGCGGGGGGAGGAGAAATAGCACCTTTTTGGGGAAGTATACGAGAAAGTTTAGGGGACAACACTCCCGCTGGTTGCTACTGGAGATTTCATGCGGAAGGTAGAAGGTAGAAGGTGAGTTTGAGCACAACTAAAACTGGCATCTCTGATCTTCCAGTCTAGCGTTGAATCGTTACTCTGTACCTCTTATAAGAGGTATAGGAAACGTTTAAAACCACAATCTTCATTTTGACACACCCGTAATTTTATCAAGGGCTAAAATTTTAAAAATCATCCTTCCTCGGCTCCTTTCTTATTTAATAGGCACGTGCTAAGAGGAGGTTGAGAAAACTGCTAGAATTCCAAAAACAAGAGAATGGATAATGTTTAAAAACAATCAGCTGGTAAAAGTAGAATAGATTTTAAAAATAATAAGTTTAACTTAAACTTTAAACAACAAAATAACAAAATTTCAACAAAATAATTTAGACAATAAAATTTGTGCAATTATTAGTAGCGTGCAATTGCAGCTGCATAGAAAAAACAAAGACCAATGGAAATCAATACCATTCAAAGAAAGCCAAAAAACTAAGATAAACTCAGAGGGAATCGAGTTAAGCAAACAAGGAATCCATTCTGGTCCACCTTCTCAAGGGCTAAGGACTTTATTCGAAATAGATTCAAAATATTTGGGAAATTTTCCTATAAGAAGCTTGTATTGCGCCAAATATAGCTTCTCTTAGCCCGAAATTTCCCAACAAAAGACAAAGGAGATCTGTACATCTAAGAAGCATTATTTTAAAAGAAAAAGTAACAGGAAAACCAAACACGAATGGGATAATGCCTTATGGAATATTAAATGTAAGGCATGACATGACCGAAGAATCGGACAAAGAAAGTTACGGGTTCTGACCTCTGGGTGTGTGCTCTTCGCCAGCAGCTGGTTGCTAGTAGTTTTCCAGGTTTTCTTCAAAGCGAACCGAAATGTGGATCAGTTTCCCTCAGGGTGTAAAAAATCATGATTTTTTTAATCAAAAAATCTGTTTTTTTTTTTATTTAAATCAGATTTTTTCGTCTGAAATCAGAGTTTTTCGACTAAAATCAGATTTTTTTAAAAAACAAATTAAATCAGATTTTTTTAAATAAGTTTAACTACTCTATATATAGAGGGCTGGTAAATACCTAGTTGTTGATAGTATGAATCTGTAAATAAAATATTTCTTTGTTTGGCATGCAAATAACGAAATAAAATAACTATTCTAAAGTATTTTGTCTCAAGTGGATAACTTCAGGAGCATAGCAGAATTGAATTGACAGATCATACAATGATTTACTTTACAAATTTAAAAACAAAGATTTTAGAAATAAGAAATAAAGCTTTACAGGAATGTTAATCACACGCAATAATAATAATATTATTTATTTATTTAAAGATTTGAACAGAAATGCCAATTTGGCAGTCTTTTCCACCCAAATTTGATTTCTTAATTTTCTGTGTACGAAACCAAAGGTTGAAAACATTCTTCCAACCCCTGCAGATGTGGCCTTTGCGTTCTTATACTGAAAGGCTCCCTTTACTTTATTTTTTTATTTCTTATGTAGAGGGACGAGACTCATGTTTATATGGAATGCCGCTGTTGAAGAATTAATTCAATTTCAGGAACCATTTTTATTAGATGGCTAAGTTCCACGACACTGTACATTAAAGGGTACAAGATGCAAGACAGAGAACAACAACACAAGACAAGTACACAGAAGAAGAAAAGAGAGAGGCCTCATGGGAAAAACCAGGATGGCTCTAGTTGCGCCACCTACCACAGAAATTTTATCCATCTAGCTATTCAAGTTTTTGAGTTATAGTGTTCGCATGACTTCGGACATACAGACAGACAGACTTCCCGTTGACGGATTTTGTCAAAAATTTGATAGAAACATGCAAATTATGTGTAAAGACCACATACCAAATTTCATCGCCGTAGCTCTAATAGTTTTCGAGTTATCGTGTTCACAGACAGACAGACATAATTTCAAAATTGTGTTTTTCGGACTCAGGGAGGTCTAAAACGTGGAGATTCGTCAAAATCTCGAGTTCGAATTTTTTTGACGATTACAATACTTTCTCTTTGTATACTTCGTATACGAGAAAGTAAAAAGGAGAAGGCAGTGAATTGTAACAGCTACACTTATAATATTTTTATTAATAAATCTGTGAGAATCATATCTGAGATATTGTTGGCAAGCTGAAAGCCCGTCTTAGACGGGCACGAATCTTCTAGTAGATAGGAATGGTCAAGTGAGGATACACCCTAGGGACAAAAATAAAGAAAGGTTGTACTGACTAAGAAAAAGGCAGCACTAGTTAGATTTAGATTTTCAAAGAAGATTTCTAGAGTTTAAAAAAATGATTTAAATCAAAGATTTTTTTAAAATCCATTGATTTAAATCATGATTAAAATCACTGCTTTAAATTAGTTACGCCCTGGTTTCACTGAAAGACCTTCAGGACGCTCTCCCCCCATATATTGGACCTCAGGTGCTCCAAGATCGCTTTGACCTGCAGACGATGCCACAATTTCTCCTTATCATAAGTCCTTGACTCGCGGATCTGGCCAAATATCCTAGACCAGTGGTTTCCAGCCTTTTTGGTTATGCTGACCACCTGTTGTCTAAAAAATATGTTGAGACCCACTAATTAAATATACAAGTAAAAAAATGATAACACATACAATACATTTATATATATATATAGTAAATAATATCAAATATAGTTATAAAGAAAATCCTGAAAATTCAAAATCTAATCAAAATTGGTATAACTAATTAAGACCAAAAGTAATATTTAAAACTAAGTCAGTAAATATTGCAAATAGCCCTAGAAATATTAAATATTCCAAAAAATTATATGCACGTAAATATCAGTAATTAGTAAAGTTTACACTCAAAGGATTAAAAATATTTTGTTTATTAAGCAGAAAACGAGTGAAGGCTCTTGAAGCTCTCCAGACTTAGACACTTGTCTAGCTTTCCGCGACCCACTAATACTTTACCCAGTTGGGAACCGTTGCCCTAGGCAATTGTGGCATTAAAACCATTACCTAGGTCTTGCATAATAATATAAAAATCAAACCAGTTTTACTACATATGTAAAATGTTTCCACAAAATTTTTCGACCTGTCCACGTTAAAAGTTGTTGCTCCATGTATAAAATCCTCCATTATTCTGCCCATTACTAATATAATAGCCCAGATCCTCCGGTAACGCTCTGACGTCACCGACAATAAAACTCGCGCCATAGCACTGCGAGACGTTAAACAGCACTATTTCACTGTTAGAGAACCTAAATTTCAGAAATTTTAAATTTAAAAGAGTAATTGTCGTTCTAATTTCAAATTGAATAGCTCTAAAATAGTGAAATAAAATTTTCTATCTATTGATATCAAATTTATCTCGCTATGATCAATAGTTCCCGAGCAATTTTAAATTATATTAATCCTATATTTCAAATTAATTTCCGCGTTTTAATAGAAAGTAGTAAATTACGTCAGCGGTATATCATGCGCGTGATATAGTTTGGACGCCAAATTGTATCTGAATGCAATCGTGGCGATGTTGTTTTCTTGCCAAGAATTAAATTAGCCACCAGTGACGTGAATCTATCATTCGTTCTCAACCGCCACCAGTTCCCGTTAATTCCAGCTTACACGATGACTATCAACATGTTTACCTCGATGAGCCTGTCTTTTCACATGGACAGCTAGCTCTATGTTGCACTTTCAAGGTCTAGAATTCCCAATCACGTTAAAATTTACACAAAGACATCTGAAGTACAAGGAAAAGTATTAAACAACGAAAAATACTTCACACGGAATGTTGTTCACCAAGAGTTTTTTTGAATAAAGAAATATGTAAATAATATGTAAAATAAAAACAAATTTCCTGTCATAAGACATATGTTTATTTTATTTGTTTTCAATCAATGTTAACCCTCTAAGCGTTTCGCACGTATTTTTCCGTCTCTCATACTGAGTTCAAAAGCAGACATGATGTGTATATGAATAATTCCATAAACTACCATGAGGAAATTATTTTTAATATTTCAGACACTTGATTAAACTCAATAGAGTTCTAATTATTCACTTTAAAACCAAATTTTTAAGACTTTAAAGCTAGTAGATAAAAATAGCTAACCACTCAGAGGGTTAAACTTGTCTCTCGCATATATATCTATTTAAACACGTCAAATTTGAAGGAAAATCTCTTGAATGAAGAGGCAATTTGCACCCGTCAAACCATGACGGGTGATTTTCAAGTTCTCAAATAAAGATCCAATATGTGATCGACCCCCTCGCAGTTTCCTTTGCTATGAATAGAAACAAATCAAACAACATTTGCGTAATTAATACAAATTCTGCCCCAGCGTAGCACACAATGGAACGGAACGGCTTCTAACAAAAGCTTGATTGCCCACATTGTGTCGCTAAACGCCCACTGCGAATAAAAATAAAAATTAGCAGGGGTGAAACGTACCCTTGTAATTAGGCACTTAATACCATTAATGGACCTTTAAAAAATGGGGATAGAAAAAAATACACGCGTTTAATTACATTTTTTCTGCCTTTCTTGCTTTCCTGTTTCGCCAAAGACGATGAGATGTCTAGGGTTGGAAGTGATAGTGAAACAAAAGAGCGCCATTTGGCGTCTGAGTAATGAAACTTTTCCATCGATTAGTTGGCGACGGACGATTTTTATGTTGGTTATCCGTGTGAGAATTTTGGCCATATTTTTTATTCGTGAAGTTTTTGCATCGATTATTATTTTTCATTGAAATGGTCGATTTTCTTTGTTTCTGTGTGAAGTGCTTATTGACGTTTTAGATAATATGAAGTGTAGATGCTTCATCTTTTTTTAACTTTATGAAAACTTATGAACGGTCATTTTCAGAAACATCTATAGTCAGAGCGGTATTCTGAACGTAGTTAGTTGAGAAAGTTTTTTTAAGAATGTAGTGCATGTTTTTTAAGTTCAGAAACTTTTGGATATTATCGATTTCTGAAAGTTTATTGAAAAGAATGTTTCTTAATATATAATCTTTGAGATATTTATTAGAAAGCGCAACACTGATTTTATAAATATCAATTATGAAACTTATCTTTATCCAGCTATTGTCTGTAGTCTTGGGGATCGGAAAACAACTACCATTTCATGGATTTTGGGTTCAGTATTACAAATTGCTCTTGGAGTAATTCCCTATGAAAAATCTAATACCACCAATAATTTCCGTTACAGATTACTTACAATGGACTAATTTATTTGAAATAATGTTGCTTTAGAAAATTTTCTGTGTTTTACGAAAGCAGCTTTTTATTAAAATGTGTATTTTGTCACAATTATATAATTGCGTCCATTACATCCGCTTTTAGCTTAAACATGGCCAAACAATTAATTGGAATCAGGTAAACGATTGGGAGCCAGCTTCAAATTTCGTGGTGTAATCGTTTCTGCAAAACATTGTAGAATAATTTCTAATACAGTGCACTCCCAATTATCCTGGTTAATCACCTGGAGCGATCGCACGGACAATAGAAAAACACGGATAATCCGAAAAATCCTTTTTATTTAAAAAAAATCAACATCAGTACAAAAATATAAAATTATTTACATTTGCATGCTGTATAACATCAAACTAGGAATTTTCCTTTTAACATTTATTGCTTTAAAAAATCTGTAATGCGTCTTTACTTCTGCTCTTTGTTCATCTCTTGTCGTATATCGACACATATTTTACGAACCGCAGTAATGTCGCCGTAATCAAATCCTCTTCGTCCCATATAATCTAACAAAGTTTCCACAGATTGTAGAGCAGCAGATCGAGAAATTGTATTTCCCTCATTTAGAACATCTTCTGCATCAGTACTAGATGATTCTCCATTATCAAGTTTCTGAAGGATTTCTAATTTTTGTTTAACATTTAAAACGTTTCGTTTTCTTTCACACCACTCATTTTTACCAGTAAAAAATTTCACGCTACTACTGGCGAGAAACGAGATGCAAAAACTAAAGGAACACGTGCGAAAGTGAAAGAAGACGAAGAAGTTAAAGAATGACGTGCCAGGAAGAAGCGTGTTCGTACGAGAATGAGCTAGCAGGAAGTGGATGATTCATTTCTCGGAAAATTAGGGGTTGAGCCGGTAGAGATTGCACGTAGAGGAAGAAAGAAAAAAATCTATTATTTAGCCTCCGCCGTCACGGCTCACTAGTTTCACGGAATGAATCTCTCGATCGAACATCAACATCGATTTTACATGCATGATAAGCGTGAAAATGTTTCTCTTCAAATTTTTTTGTGAGTCCGGAATGAGCACGGATAATAGATAATATACTGTATAACTTTTTTCCAAAATTAATTATAACTTTTTAAAACTTCTCGTTGTGAAGGACATTATTAAAATGGCTTTTAGGCTAGACTTCCTATAAGGAATCTACCTAAATGAAAAGGAGAGATATAAGAAAAGCATAGAGTCCATAATGTGGTCCATCCTTTCCTATTCATCTGCAAGGAAATTTTTGTCGAGGAACCGACGAACTACAGAACCACGGTCAGGCCCTGTGCCACGTCACAGGGCGCCGCACGTGTGTGAGTGCTAATTCCTAATCAACATTTTACTATAATTAAACCATTTACTGAAAGTAAATCTTAATTGATGTTTGTAGTTAATAATTATACTTAAATCTTTTAGCATATGTATCAATATACGATATATATACAGGGGAAACTCCCTTTGATAAGAATCGCTGATTTGGCTTCATGGAACCAAAAAACGCATTGCGTTTTTCCCTCCCCGACGCAATTTCGTTGAAAATTAGTTTTTGATTCACTGCTTAAGTTTATGAAATAGTTTAGATAGTTCTTTTTTTCTTAATCGACGC
>BGPR01021112.1:10475-25160 GCA_013235015.1 Araneus ventricosus
AGAAGAGAGTAGAAAAAAATTAATATGAGACGTGCTAGATTGTTTATTAATGAAGGACTATATGATATTCCTTAATCTAGTATATAATTGATTACTTTAGTAGTACATATGATATCCTTCATTTATTTGAAATTTTCTACAAATATTATTTAACTAATGCACAGTCAATGCCATTATATTATAATAATTATATTTTATAAGCCAAATAATTTTAATTTATTTTATAATTAATTTTATTATTATTTCAATCTTATTTATTAGAAAAAGCTTCGAATAACTCAAACTTTATCGCAGAATAAGTCAGAACAGGAGCATTTTCATATAATTCTAAATTATGCTCTCTCAAAATTATTCGAAGAGTCAAAATTTTACAACGAAAAAATAACATAACAATTTTTCAAAATAAAATATCAGTGTTTAATGTTTATCTGGACCTTCTTTGGCCGCAAACCCTGCTTTGAGTCTTTGATTGAGGTTTTCAATCAGTTTCTTCGCTGCCTCCTGGTTGATACTGCGCAATTCATCGTGGATTCTCTCAAAAAATTGCTTTTTACTTCTCTCTTCAAAAGGCAATTTCTGATGCAACACTGACCATAAATTTTTGATGGGATTAAGATTGCTTTGTGGTGGCCACTCCATTATCTTAATCTTTTTTCTTAAAAATAATCTTTGGCGTGTGTTTTGAGTCATTATTTCTTTGAAAGATATACCGTTGACCTATACTAAAATTTGTGATGGATTTCTTCAGATTCTGGTACAGGATACCGACGCACATACTGACTGTCATTTTATCGTTTTTTCATACCAATTTAACTAACACCTGTCTAGGGAACATCTCCATACCATCACATTTCCTCCTCCATGTTTTACTCTCTGTAAGATATTCATCTGTCAATGTGTCTAACCTGTTCGTCTCCACACTGTTTTACTCGTTTTTGATCAAAAAAAAAGTTCATATTTGATTTCGTCTGACCATAAAACGCTTTCCAAGAATTTGAAAAGCTTCGAAATATGTCCTTTTGCAAAGGACAATATTTTTTGCCATATTTGCTATGTTTTGTTTTCAGATGTATGTTTTTTTCTTTTGATAAACCCTGTGTTCTTGATTCTAAGACGAACTTTTAGAGCTGGCACATTCATTTCAAGTCTTCCACGATCTCTCTTCACGATATATCGTTCTTTTTCTGTGACAATCTTACAACCACAGAGTCTTCTCTTGCACTTGTTTTCGGTTTTTTGCCTCACCCTCTCTTGTTTTCGATGAATCCTGTCGTCTCATACTTCTTACACAAATAGTAGATACCCGACTCTGACGATTTTTACTTTTTGCTAGGTTTTCATGCGATACCCCACCCTTCCTATATACATTGATGCGGTGGCGATGATCAACAAAAATCTCTAAACTCTTGGGCAGTATTGTTGACTTGACTGCTTCAGAGACCAAAATAATTGATTACCAAATAAATGATCTATTGATTTTCTTAAAATTTACCAAAATAAAAACAAATCCAATTCGAATTCACTTAAATATAACCTTCGTCATCAGCCGTTCGAATAATTTTGAACAGCTAAAATATACTCCTTAAAACAATAATCTCTTCTAAGAAGTAGTGATATTTCATGAAACAGCTAAAACTTATATGCATTTAACGCATTTGAAATAAGGTACCAGAAAATCAAAACAAAATAGTAAATTATAAAGTTATTAAAACTTTATGAACAAAAGATAATATTTTAACAGTCCGTTCTAATAATTATAAACAACACTGTATGACGTTTAGATTGGATTTCAGTAAGGATGAAATTAATTAAAAAATGTTTCAGTTCCACAAGAGACTTCAAGAGAGGTTCACCGTTCTCTTCAGCAATCAAATTCCCCATTACTTCATGCACTGTTGGCTGATCTTTTGTTAGTCAAGTTTATTTGTTCCCACCATATCTTGTAAAATATTCGCATCCTAGTTTGTAATATGTTACAAATATCTTATTTAAGCATCATGTGTTGACTTGTAAGCATGGGTAATACTCGCCATAACAACTTTTTTCCACTATTTGATAAACATCTTGATATCAACTGCTAATAAAAACAAACAAATACAAAATTCAGCACTGCTCAAATAAATATTAACAACACAAGATGCGCCGTGCTCATGATGGAATGTCAACGTGAATAATTTTTGAAAAAATATGTTAGTTGAGTTTATATTTTCGTGAAAATATATAAAATATGTGTTTGGTTCACATTTTGTGATCCGCATTCACACCTTATTATATTAAAAGCCTTGATATCCAATTGATATGTCAGTAGTGGGTAACAGGGAAAATTATTCATGAATTCTAGATACTACGAAGGTAAAAGGAAACCAAAAATTTGTGGTTAGAAAATTCAAAGCTAAAAGGAAATGAAAGCGGAATTGTCTAAAGAAGGCAAATTAATCTAACATTAACAAAAGCACGTGAAAAATTAAAAAGTGAAATAGGTTTAAAATGACAGCAAACAAAAACGTTATAAATTGTGTCCAAAATAATGAAATAAATAATAATTAATTAATAATAATTAATAAATAATAATAATAGATAAAAAAATAATAATCTATAATAATAACAGATAGAAAGTCAATCCTTCCAGGTGTGAAGGAACGCGTGTGCCAAATTTCGTTCTAAACAGAAATTGCATGTTTCAGATATAGTTTCACAACATAATATTTGGATTTTTGGCTCTATTGGTATAACAGTAATTGTTAATGGGGAAAAATAATACCTGAAGTATAGATATTGCGAAGGTAAAAAGAGACCATAAACCTGTACTAAAAAATGCCAAAGTGAATGAAAATATCTCTTTTGTCCGTTGATATGTTTGAAAAACCAATCCAGAAACCTTAAATTTAAGAATATGTGGATTCCCTGATTATCGAGTGCGCACTCTACAGAATACCAACACGGATTTAAAAACAGTATAGCCGAATTTTAACTTTTGTTTATACATTTCTAAATCTAAGAAGCTAAAATCTCATGATCACAAAAGCAAATGTTCACAGAAAGCAACTTAAGCTTAACGTTGGTAAAAGCGCGCATGTAATTGAACAGGGAAATATAAAAATCTAAGGAACTAAAATCACGTGATCACAAACCCAATGATGGAAATATTCACAGAAATCAATTTAACTTTAAGAGCACGTGTGATTAAACAGAGCAATATAAAACTATGTAACTTTTTAATCACTCGTGTGCTTTTGCATTTTAAAAGATAATGTAATAAACAAAGCATTCTTACAAATTTTGTTTAAATTAATTTTCAACATTGATTAAAAATGAGAGAAAAATTCTTACAGATATAGAACAGGTGTCACTAAAAAGCTAATTTTTTAAATTTTAAGAGGGTGTAAAAATAGTTTCCGGGTGATGATATGTTCCAAAATTATGGCAGAAAAACGCTAAGCATTTTAACCCCCCCCCCCTTTCATCCCTTTTAGGCGGAGTTAGAAACTTTTTAATTGCGTAGTTAATCCTTCTAGGTGCTAATTAACATATGTACCAAATTTCGTTCTAATCCGTCAAGAGGCGTGGAATATCCGTCAAGAGGCGTGGTATCAGGTTCAAACACACAGAAATTGAATTTTATATACAGTGCACTCCCGATTATCCGGGTTAATCACCGGGAGGGATCGCACGGACAATAGAAAAACACGGATAATCCGAAAACTCCTTTTTATTGAAGAAAAAAATCAACATTAGTACAAAAATATAAAAATTACTTACATTTGCATGCTGTTTAACATCAAACTAGGAATTTTCCTTTTAATATTTGCTGCTTAAAAAAATCTGTAATGAGTCTTTGCTTCTGCTGTTTGTTCATCTCTTGTCGTATATCGACACATATTTTACGAACCACAGTAATGTCACCGTAGTCAAATCCTCTTTGTCCCATATAATCTAACAAAGTTTCCACAGATTGTAGAGCAGCAGAATGAGAAATTGTATTTCCCTCATTTAGTACATATTCTGCATCCGTACTAGCTGATTCTCCATTGTCAAGTTTTTGAAGTATTTCTAATTTCTGTTTAGCATTTAAAATGTTTCGTTTTCGTTTCACATCACTCATTTTTACCAGTAAAAAATTTCACGCCACTAACTGACGATAAACAAGACGCAAACACTAAAGGAACAAGTGCGAAAGTGAAAGAAGACGAAGAAGTTAAAGAATGACGTGTCGGGGAGAAGCTTGTTCGTACGAGAATGAGTTAGCAGGAAGTGGATGATTCATTTCTCGGAAAATTAGGGGTTGAACCGTGGAGGAAGAAAGAAAAAATCTATTCTTTAGCCTCCGCCGCCACGGCTCACTAGTTTCACGGAATGAATCTCTCGATCGAACGTCAACATCGATTTTACATGCATGATAAGCAGGAAAATGTTTCTCTTTAAATTTTTTGTGAGTCCGAAATGAGCACGGATAATCCGCAAACCGGATAATCCGCGCACGGATAATCGAGAGTATACTGTATTAAGATTATTATACGATAAATAGTGGGTTGGATTGGAAAAAGTCGCCTTTCAGATTCCTGCAGACCGTTGCGTGCAGAACTTATCTACCGAGAATAAAACAAATGTAAGAAACCTATCTGGAGGTGCGGTCACGCATATGACATTTCTAACATTGCAGAAATAAGGCATAAATTGCCATTATGTCCGCCTCTCCAACGGAGCAAGCAATTGGGTCAGCGGGTAAGTTAGGACTCTCCGGTTTCCTTCCCTTTCTCAACAAGCTCTTGAATATTTGAATCTCAGCTTCACTTGTAGTGTGTCTCGAATACCTAAGTAAAATTATGTTAATACCCTCTTTTTCTCTGTCATTCCTTTCGATCAAAATCTAGAAACAAAAAGGCAACTCTAGTGCTCGCTATTTGGACGTTTCTAATCGTTTCAATGAAACATATTACCAAAGTGTACATTTCTATAAGGTCCATAAAGTCTAATTTTAGCCTAGGCATTTCTATATTTTGCGTTTTTATACCGAACAAAAAAATGTCCTTTATTTGCCCGGCTTTTGAATAAGGTATCCCGCATTGTCCCGGTGTTTATTTACAGCAAGTGTTTCATATTAAAAGTGCTTTTAAATACAAGTCGTCCACACTTATCGTGATCCAATAGTTAATTTCTAAATAGTTAGAGATAGACACATAATTCCAGTTGGAAAAATGCTTTAAATTACGGGAAGAATTATATTTTATGTTTTTTGTGTCACTAAATATATTTCTTCTCCTTCCAAACGCTTTCTATGCACAGAATATGCGCAATAAGTCATAATCTGCCTACGACTAACATAGTCATAATTTGTCAATAAAAATTAAAATCTGCCTGTGGGTGATGTTTTTAAATATTAACTTGATATAAATAGAAACATTTAGCTTCTGAAGTATTCTCCTTCTCAAGTTATATTAACGTCCCGTTCTGAATCAACACAAGGTCTATTTTAAAATAAACCTCGTCTTTTTGAACCGTAGTCAGATGACGAGGAAAAAATCTGAGCCGGCGTCCTCCGTCTCCATATTTCCGCACAACAGCAAAGGGAGGACGTTTGACCATCCGCGTCAGATTTCACGTACACAAGGCTCATATACACCATGGTGCTTTGGTGGAATCGGGTTTCAAACCTAGATCCTTCCGACCCCCGAAACCGAGTCCCTATCACTAGGCCACCGTGTCTCTGTATTCCATGAAGGCATCTTACGAGGCGAATTAATTGAAAACTATCCTCTTCCTCCAAGACTTCGCACAACAGCAAAGGAAGGATGTTTGACCCTCCACGTCAGATTTCACGTGCACCAGGCTCACATACACCATGGTGCTTTTGTGGAATTGGGTTTCAAACTTAGAACATTCCGACCCCCGAAACCGAGTCCCTATCACTAGGCCACCGTGTCTTCACTAAGCCACGGAGTGTATTTATACAGTGTCTTGGCATATGAGGAATCCAGCGCCAAACTTCGAAAAAGAATGGCTGAAAAGGGTCGCCAATAATCTCGTCTCCAGGCAGAAAAAAAGTGGAATTATCAAATTCATTAGCGAAAGCAGAGGTCTTTTCCGGCCTCCCTAGCCTTCAACTTCCCAGCGAGCTGAACTAAGTAGCTCAATTGCCGGACATTCCCCCTTCAAATAAAAGAAAGGTATTTCATTGTCTAAAGAAAAGAAGACTATTACGACTAATAGTGTAAAAGTGAAAATGTCTGTGCTGTACATAGTGTATATATTTCCTTCTTTTAGTTTATTTTGTTTTTCTCTTTCTTCAATAAAATTCCCGTGTCTTGTCCATCAAACCGTTCAGTGATCGGTCTGGTCACGGGTACGGGGGTAAGGGACGGTGTTCTGTTCTGTCTCTGTATTCCATGAAGGCATCTTATGAGGCGATTTAATTGAAAACTATCCTCCTCCTCCAAGACTTTCGTCTTGATTGTGGTCGAGATAAATATAGTCAATAAAAATCTGGAACCCACCAACCCCAAACCCGAGACATTGCCACCAAGAACTGCATTTTTTTGCGGCACCACGCATACCCCTGAACTCGGAGCCGGCCTGGTCCCTGTTGGTTGGATAGGTATGCGTGAAGTTTTAATAAAAGCCAAAATAATAATAATAATAATAAAATTACGAACTTAGAATTTGGATAACATAATTTGAAAAACAGATATTAACAAAGCATAATTGTGAATTTCAGCATGCTTAAAATGAATAAATTGTGATAGAAAAATGAAAAAGCAAAACAAAATGCTAAAAGTTTAAAAGATGACAGAACGAAAGCGTAATGGATTTCCAGTTAATGTTCATTAAGTATTCGCCATGAAATTTTCAATTAGGAGGTTGGAAATAAAATTTCTTCAGTGTTTTTAACCGCTTAACTTAACAGCCCGAGAATACTCGTGCATCGAATTATCGAAATTTTAATCTTATAAACTAAAATTGAATCATTAATTAGCTTTATAATTTGACACAAAAAATAGGTAGGATCCATAAACATCTTAAGTATCCTATGCCTTCTTAGATGAATGAAAACGACAGCCCCTTTCCAAAACAGGAGGGGTCATCTTGTTAGATAGCAAAGAAAATTATTAAGTTAAGTGCTTAAATAAAACAAATTAAATTCCTTATTTTCGCTCGAGAGAGTGTTGATGTCATTACTCGTCGCCACCAGAGATTCTTTTATATCTGTGCTGGTTTCTTGAAGTGGAAAAAGCTGGTCAGTGGTCATTCTGTGGAGTAGTGAATGGGACTTCCTTGCTCGCCACATCCACATTTGTCCTCTGATCGTAGACTGAATCGGCTTATATAAGTTGGGAAGAAACTGAAAGAACTGCTCTTTAATGAATAATGGCAGTACAGAATCGTAATTCCTTTTAATATGTTTTATAGATTTTCGCTATGTGTAAGATCGGGTTATTACTAACGTGAATTGTAATTCGTCCCAGTTTTGAACTCTTTTCCCGGCTTGACGTCCTCTGGCGGTTATTGCAAAAATAACCGATTTTCGGTTATTTCAGGTTTTTTTCACCTCCAGTTTAACCTGGCGGTTATAACCGTTAAAAATCGGTATTTGAAATAACAGGTTTTCGGGGTTTTTTTAACCCTTCAACCGGCTGAAACGCAGAAAGTCGCTCTCTGATGACTATTCTAAAACCGGCTCCGTCGCAGAAAGTCGTTCTTCGATTATTACTCTTAAACCGGCTCCGGCGTAGAAAGTTGCTCTCTGTTTATTACCCGAAAACCGGCTCCGAAACATTTGCATCCACCATTTAGCTACAGAGAGGCCGTTTTCAAAGCATTCAGCTGAAATATTTTTGCCGTTCAAAGGGTTAATAAAAATCAAACGCCGTTTGCACAGTAGTAAATAATCGTATTTTAAATTGTTTGATTCAATAAGTATAATGCTAAAAAATAAATATGACTAAATTTTTATGCTGTCCCTCGGTCCTATTAATCACCTTTAGTAAAATATTTTGGGCACTCTGAAATTTGAAACAAAATGACCCACTTTTCTGCGATTGCAACTGATCGAGTCATGAAAGCTTGACTATCACTTTTTTAGACCGGTGGTGCGCAAACTATTTTCTTTTCCAACCCCCCTCACTTTGTGAAAAATGTTTTCAGGATCCCAACCAACAGACGCTTCGAGGAAGCGGTGCTCGTTGATTGGCCTAAGATAGTGGTCGGCAAACTCTTTAGTCAAAAGAGCCAAAGATCAGCAATACAACGAATAAGATTTCTTTTGAGAGTCAAATCCTTTTAAAAACCATGCTTTTAGAAGTCAATTTAAACTAGTTACTAACATTATATAAAACTAGATGTTATAATAATCGTATGTAGTCGAAAAAGATTCGTGGCATAGCCGCATGTGGCTCGCGAGCCGCGGTTTGCCGACCACTGGCCTAAGATGGTGAAATTCAACTTAGTAAATTTAAGTCTTATCGAACCTAAAATCGAGCATATCTTCTGATACGGTTTGTTCACCCGGTTGCATATTTACAAACCCTACCCTGATAAACCAAAGGCGGGACATCAGCTAATATCATTGGCTCGCACTCGCTTCGCCGTAAGTTGTGACGTCATTGAATGCGAACTTTGAATCTGTTTAGTTTTTTGTTGCTTGGACTTCACGAATTCCGAACTACGATACTAACCTACTTCGCTATTTTATTTAGTCTAGTGATTATTGTTTTTACTCACAAATAGCACTTTTATCACGAATATTTTTAAAAATAATTTCCTTTGTTAGAAATGTTACAACCCACGAAAGAATGTTTTCTGTGCTCAACTGTAGTTAAACAGTGCCGAGTACGTTAATCAGAAACAACATTATTATATGAAATTTATTAGAGAGAAAACGAAAAATGGGAATCAAAGAAATATCGTAAAATACTGCTGAGGATTATAACCGTCATTCAGTAAATATAATACTTTCAAATGGGCGACTCTTGTTTTGTTATGATTTCCGCACGCTACGTGCGAGAGCTAAGAGTAACGTCACAGGCCCTCGCAGCCAATGATATTGGCTAATTTCTTGCCTTTGGTGTATCAGGGTAGGGTTTGTAAATATGCAACCGGGTGAACAAACCGGATCAGAAGATATGCTCGATTTTAGGTTATGGTTAGGTTTTTTTAAATGATTAGAGGTTTATGCTCGATTTTTTTGAGTAACATCACAGGCCCTCGCAGTCAATGATATTGGTTAATTTCTTGCCTTTGGTGTATCAGGGTAGGGTTTGTAAATATGCCACCCGGTTATTGGATTTTTAATAAATAACCGGTAATAATCGGGACAAAAAATAACCGCAAAAAACTGTTAACCGAAACAAAGAAAAACCGCTTTTCGATTGAAACCGGTAGGTTTTCCCATCCCTGTTTCTGCCGCTTTACAAAGTTCCGAATTGTCTGGGTGGAAAATAGCTTTAAAATACCAATAACACTAACACTTCCTTATTAAGTTTTCTTTCTGAAACTTTCTCAATCCTCTTGAAATCCCCAGCTTTCGGTCATTTGAATGAAAGGCGCATATTCGTTAACGTCAGTTTCTCAGTACCCATTCCCATTTTCTAATTCTTTGTCTTCAACTTTCCATTTATTTCTATTATCTAGTCAAAGCTTTCTTTGATCCAACTATTTCATCATTTTTACTTGATATCTATTTCAACATTAAAAGACATTTGATAGGAAGTTTTCTAGAAAACTACGAATGACATAATGTTTCTAACAGCAGCAGAATAAGCGACAATTGTAGCTTTAAAAAAAAATGAAATGATTGCTGGTATTTTAATTCTATTTATTAAATCAAAATGAATTTAAGTTATAAAATCTCTTTTATATTTGATCACCAAATAAAAAGAACATATACTTTGATCTTAAATACAGAGAAATAATTTTTATAAAAACAGGCCATAGGAGATTGAAATATCCTTCTGGAAATGATTGAACTCTTGCTTTCCCACTTCGAGTGAACTTTATACACCGTTATCAATCCTAGAAAAGACCACTCCGCCATTTTCTGCCCCATGAGATCACAGAAGCGGTTTTGAGTTCAAGAAACAGACAACTGAATGGGAACAACATATCACGAACTGAGATTAAGAAGGCCAAGACATAAAAATATGCCTTTTAGGAGAAAAATAATATCTATTTCTACGAATGGTCTTTTATGACAGGAATAAAATTGTTTGCTTAACGGCTTATTAGCGCTTTTATTATTCTGTTTTTCACCAGTTTGACTTCTGACTGATTTAACTTGACATTTGACAACTTCCCATTAAACATTTCCATTTAAATTTGAGAGCTTATCTTAAATTTCGACAACGAAAATCGCCAGTCGAGTTTGACTTCTGATTGATTTAACTTGACATTTGACAACTTCCCATTAAACGTTTCCATTGAAATTTGAGAGCTTATCTTGAATTTCGACAACGAAAATCGCCAGTTGAGTTTCACTTCTGATTGATTTAACTTGACGTCTGGCAACTTACCGTTAAAAATGTGCATTTGAGGGGACACATTACCTTCTGAACACTATTTTTTATTTCAAATATTATTGAAAAATATTCATACTATTAAAACATAATAATCATATAAAGTCATCTTAAAGAGAAAAAAATCATTTTGATCTGCTTGTTAAGTTGAAATTTAATTTTTAAAGAAAAATTCAATTTTTTAGATTCCTATTACTTTTTCAAATATGAATATTTTTGCTTCATTTTTTTTTTGCAGATTCATTGAAATATATTAAACGAAGTTATGCATGGATTTTAAAGTGTATCTAATATTCGCTTAAATATAGATTATTTTAATGTTTTATGTGGTGAAAAATGAGAAAATTTAGCACTAACTCAATTTCTATCTTGTATATGAAAAAATAGGCAACTGAATGCTTATTGCATGCACAGTTTTATTATATGTATAACGATAAAGAAGTACAAAGAATTTGACAGCTCTATCTGAAAAGGGAAAAAAGCCTTACCATTTTGAAAATATGATATAAAGAAAAGCCCGACATGGAGAAAAGGCCAGGTAAAGTTGTCATTTGCTCATGTTTATCATTGGTCATCGTAAATAAAAGCCTAAATAGCTTCTACAATATTAAAAGTACAAATTTGAAATTTTGATACAAAAAGTAGAATTATACGTGTTGGCTTCTCGACTGACATTCATAAGACTTCTTTTAAAACAAAACAACATTTATTAAGCACAACCATTTCACTTCGTAACTGCATACAACGTAACTCCGTTCAATCGTACCGTACTCAACACTTCTCGTAATCGTCTCCCTCTAGACTCTTTCTAAAAATCAAATTCAAAGTAGCACACATCTTACTGTTGCCACTTACCTGATATCATACACTGATATACAATAATTATGTTGCAGTCATGCTTTTGTCAGGCGTAATATGAAATACGCTTACATAAGATAAACAAAACAAGACAAATAAAAATTAATATTTCGGCCATTTTTGGGTAATGTGTCCCCTTAGCTCTTTAAACCCGAGGCGACTTTTTTCTTCTAGCTCCTTTAAAACCGAGATCTTTTGGGAGGAAGCGACATGAATTGGACTCTCCCAACCTGGGTGGTCATTTTCCCCACCCCTGCTATAACCTTCCCTTAAGGCGCACGGAAATGGCTGCAGTTTGCAATGATAATTGGACACCCTACCGCGCTTATCTCCTAAGCGATCTCAGAACCTCACCTCCCCTGAAAAGAAGCCAACCGCCTCAGACCGGCCTTCGTCGCTGTTAAAGGGAAATTTTTAGACCGCCCGGGACGCTTCGCTCAGTGTCAGAGGGTTAAATTCAGAAAAATCATGGCGGAGTCACCAGTTCAGTCCACCGATCTATAAAGCATGTTTTCTGAGTTCTCTTAGGGGCTCGAATTATCCTTGCCCATCCCAGCTAATTTCCTTGCGCCTTAAGGGAAGGTTACAGCAGAGTTGGGGTAAGTGACCACCCAGGTTGGAAGAGTCCAATTCAAGTCCTAGCCTCCCAAAATAGCCCGTTTTAAAGAAGGTAGAAGAAAAAAGTGGTATCTGGATTAAAGAGTTAAAAAATAATATTTGAGGCTTTCTAGTGATACATAACATTCAAGTTAGAAGATTATTTTATATTTGCATAAAATTTCTTGTTCATTCCGATCCGAAATATATCGGACAAATTATATCGGTTTCTATTCTTAGAAACTAACTGATATCAATTATGGGGTAAACTCATCAATTATAGAGCAATTTTTCTTTAATCCCACATTCTTCCTTTGGTAATGCACAATCCTAGATATGCGAGCTTTCAGAATAATTTCACCACATTTCCAAAAACAGAAAAGAAAATCCATTACAGAAATAATAAAACAGAATTAGAATTCCTCATTAATCTCAGAAATCATCGGGCGTAGCAATGAGCTGACTATGAAATATGAGTGTGGTTTTGTTGTAAAATATTTTGGCGAAAATGGAACAACAAATTGCATCCATATGAGAAAGTCTATTTAATATCATGCACGATCGATGATAATTTTTTGGAAACAGCCCAAAAATATTGTTGTTGTATATAGAACTTATAAATCAGTTTCCGTGCAATGCTTTTCAATCAATACTCAAGCTATTTTAACTGTTCCACTTTTGGAAACGGAACAGAATTGTGTCGCATTGCATTCTCTGCACTCATCTGAACCCTTCCCGGCCCGGAGAAATTTTCTTTTATGCATCAACAGATGTCTTCGCATGCATTCATAATGCACTTACATGTTATATCATGTTCTGGGTAAAAATAAATAATGCTCAAAATATATAACAATCCGCACATATTCATAAATTATTTAATTAGTTATTATTGATAATTAAATAATTGTTAATTTTTACTGGGAAATCATAATATGGGCTGGAGAGCATTAATTTAAGATTTGATCAAATCAAATAATCAACAATAGGAAAAAAATAACATTGTTTTTCTGAATGAAAACAATATTATTTCCATCGTTTCTGTAAATAAAAAAATGACGGGAAACAGTTGCTTATTTTAAAGGCGTAGGACTACTTTACTCGCGTGACTCTTTTGTTTCTTGAAGTTGCTCGTAAGTTTTTAAGTTTAAGTAAGTTTTTTTTGTAACTTATGTTGTTACCCTTTATTTCTAAAATAAAACATTAGTTATGTTTTCAACATATGTAGTTAACGAGATATAGAGGATCGCGTCACCAATTCATGTGTATTTTTGTCCAACTTTAATATTCGCTGAACTACAATTCCGATTTTCATTTTTTGTAACTTCTGTTGTTACCCTTTATCTCTAAAATAAGACATTAATTGTGTTTTTAACATATGTAGTTAAAGAGATATAGAGGATCGCATCACCAATTCATGCGTATTTTTGCCCAACTTTAATATTCGCTGTACTACAATTCCGATTTTCAATTTTTTTGTAACTTATGTTGTTGCCCTTTATCTCTGAAATAAGACATTAGTTATGTTTTTAACATATGTAGCTACCGAGATATAGAGGATCTCCCATACCAAGTTTTATGGCGTTTTGGAGTGTGAATCAGTTTCCTTCCTGAGACCCCAATGGGAGGAAAGTAGTCCTACGTTAAAGAATATACATCGATAACTGAATTGGACACCGAAAATCATCGCTTCTGTGTAATGAATAGTAGATAAAATCTGTGATGAAAAACACCGTTTGTGATGACTCGAATTTCCAGACAGCTGAAATATTTACTAGCTGGAATAAATCGTATTCCAAAACTCTGAATACTGATTTACTTTATGCAGCTGTTTAAACAAAAAAAGTGTTTCAGTATTGTTTTCTAGGAAATTTTAAGAATGTTTTAAATATTAATATGGGAATATACAATATGTTTCAGAAATTGAGGACGAATGAATATCATCTAATTTAAAAAAAATATTATTTAATTAGATGATAGAGAAAGCAATGTAGGGGCTAATCACATAAAACAACCTCTTTTTAAATAATAATACTTTTTCTCTCGCCTAAGGCATACGTGAAAATTTAGGTACATAAATTAAACTGAAATTAAAATTTATTTTCAGAGTATTTCTATTATCGAAATCTAAAATGTGTTGCTAGTTTTGGTATTGGAACAAAAATTTGCTACTATATCTTGAATAACAGAATAGGTAATATACATCGTGTTATATACTTTTAAATCGATTTCATATAAACTGATTCTGATATTTCAGTGTAGATTGTATAAAATTAACACATAAGGTTATCATACGTCCGGATTTCAAACTCACGTCCGCGGTAGCGTCGGAATTTTCAAAATGTTCGGATTTACGCCAGTGAGTGCGGCGAGAGAAAAATTAAATTCGTGAACATTCTTTGTTTAAAAATTGTAGAATTTTCCATACGCTACCTGGCATATGGGCTCGAGCTGAGGGAATTTTTTTAGATGATAGGACTTGTCTTGACATTTAAATATTTCCGTTTAGAGACTCTACTGACAACGAGAAATCTAAACTTATTCCGTTTAGAGACTCCACAGACTATAAGAAATCTAAAGTTATTCCGTTTAGAGACTCCACTGACTATAAGAAATCTAAAGTTATTCCGTTTAGAGACTCCACCGACTATAAGAAATCTAAAGTTATTCCGTTTAGAGACTCCACTGACTATAAGAAATCTGAAGTTATTTCGTTTAGAGACTCCAC
>BGPR01021113.1:0-26926 GCA_013235015.1 Araneus ventricosus
TCATTACTTCCGTTGAACACGCTATCTTGGATTATTTTTAGACAAATCAAAGGGATTAAAATAAAACATTTAGCTGTTGTACCAGAAGCATTACAAGAATGGACAGCACCTGAGAGAAACAGTTAATTCAAACCATCGATGAAATCAGCTGCAAACTTTAAAATAATGATATTAGAGAAATTATCAGAAAGGTTCATAAAGAAAATTTAGAGGATGTTCAACACACATCAATAACGAATATCAAAATTAGGACGTTCATTATCCACAAATTCCACTTCATAAAGTAATTTCCCTTCAAATTCAGAACATGGCCTTCACAAAATTCAAAGCTAAGCAAAATTAGGCACTGGAGATTCCACTTCATAAAGGCATTTTATCAAAGAATTCAGATTCATAAGCGGCCCTTCACAGAATTCCTTTACAAAATGGTATCACAAGTCCACATTCATAAAAGACGGCCTTCACAAACTCACAAAGAATGGTACTAAAGTCAGAGTTCAGCAAAAAACATTTTGCTTTACAAAATTTCATTTCAATTACATTCAATTTTTTCACAAAAATATTTTTTTTCCCGCGAAATGCGCCCTAAAAAACTAGGTCGATATGAATAGCGACATTACAGTTCTTAAAATATATTTTTTAATGATTCCAATTAATTAACACCATACTGATTAAATCTATCCTGCATTGAATTTTTCACCTAAGTCCACACAGTGCCACCAGGAAAAAAGCAACCATATCAAGCATATATCTTTCATTTTGTAGTCTGTAAATATATGTTTGTACCTGTGATAAACTATTTTTAATCAAAATATAATTACATTTAATATTTTATTCCTGGTTCATTCAATTTCCAACATTTTTTAACTTTCTTTGAAAGATGGATCAGATATATAATTTGGAGTAGGATAAATCTCAAAATTCATTTTACTGGTTTTATTTATTTATTCTTTTGTGTTATGGTTCTTGCAATACAGAGCTACATTATTTCCATTGCTTCAAAAGTAATGGCTTAGGTTCATATTGTGTGAGGGCAACATTCTTAAATCATGATTATATTATCTATACTTATAAAAGGCAATGTGTGTGTGTGTGTGTGTCCATGATGTCCAGACAAATCTATCGCACTTAAAATTTGGCACACAGGTAGTTGTAATGGTGACTGAATGCACCTTGAAGCCGGAATTTTAAAATTTAAGCTACAAAATTTTTTATTTAATGTTTTGTGTTGTTTCGAGTGATTTTTTGTACTAATTTCTCAATAGCATGATTTTGGATAATTGAACGAAAAAAATAGATACACCATCAGAAAGAGCAATCGATTTCCATTCTAATGAAGTTTGCTTTGTACGTCTAATGTAATTTACTAAATTTTGATAAATTTTTGAAAAATAGTAACTTTTATGGTAATTTTTCATTCGGATTACTTAAAATTCTCGCATCCGATGTTCTAATAATGCTATCATTTAAAAAAAATTTCAGCTCATGACTGGAACGTTTCTGTCGGATTTAAAACTAGAACGGTTAAAATATCTTCTTCCGTTTTTTTAAATCAATTTTTTCCTGGTCAGTTCAAAGAGATTTTTCTCTAGTGAGCATTCTCCCGCATAAGTTTCTCCAGAGCCTTCCCAACATGCATTGTTGCAATTTCATTGGCCGATGGTGCAGAGCACAGGATACGTCATAACCTTCAACTAAATGACTTCAATTATTATTTTTGGCAGTGTTTTAAAGTGTTTATTTGTCGCGCATATTTTGCTTGCTGCATTATAATCATTTTCACATTGCAATTTTTTAATATTGTTTTGGATTAACGTACTCTGTACCGTTTTTCTACAGTTAAAATGTCATTATCACGAAATAAATAAGCGGGGAAATCAATAACATGTATATATTTTTTTTTATTTTATTTTCAAAACTTTTTTTTCATCATTGTGGGTGTTTTCTTCATTTTGTTGAAGTCGTTATCCCACGGGCAATGCCGTGCACATACTGTTAGTGTAAAATAATTGTTAAATTCTTGCAAAAAAGATGCTTAAATAAAAGAAACAATTGCAAACGTCAAATTTTGAAAGTTCCTCAACCTTTCATTCAATGCATATGCATTTGTCATTAGATGAACTTAAATCTCCATTTATATTTAAGTCTTAAAATAGCACTGACCAGTTTAACAATAGGCGAACAAAAATAAAACAAAATAAATAAAAACTGAATTTTTATATCTCATTCTAACTAATACAGCAATAAGGTATTAAAAAATTTGGGAACACGCTGTTACATATAACTAGCAGTATAATTTGACTTGGGCAGTATCTTAAATACCAATAAAAGAAGGGAAAAAAATCACAGAATGAAATAACAGAAATGCTAAGCAAATATTAGATATGACAATGTGCCCCAAAGAAGCAGCGTCAGAACATGATTAAAAGTCAATTAAATCATTAAATGCTGCACTAGATAAACAGTTTATTACAGGCCTTCAAGGAAGTAAAAAGACTTGTGAGTCACATGTGCTAAATGAGGCCTTTTTGTTAAAAATAGTGAGTTAAATTCAACTCGTATGGCAATTAACCAAATAATTAAAAAAAAATGGTAAAAATAAATTAAGAATTCTTTTTCTGCAACTAAAAAACAATATAATGCAATTATATGGCATCTCATTTACAAAGCTATAATTTAACCTCTCCTTTAATGTGGATCTTTTAAAAAAGTAGTGCTGTTAAGACAATTCGTGTATAAGAAAACGTTTTTAAAAAAATAAAGCTGCAACATAATTTATTTAAAATAGACTTGACACTAATTTGCTTATTCACCTCCAATTATTGAAATAAAAAACTCTTAATTTAAAAGAAAATTTCAAGTGTCCTGGAGGAAATAATGGTATACAATAAAATATCTGCCATTTTACAATAATTAAAAAGGCTAAAAGATTACTTTTATGTATTAATAGATTTCAGAATTAAATGAAGAAAAAAATTAAATAATTTTCACTGCTAAATAGAAAGATTATATCCACAGAAAGGACAACATTTTAAAGAAAAATAAGCAATTAAAGATTTTTTTAAAAAAGGAAGAAATTAAAATTTCTAAAAGATTGGAAGAGTTGGTGTTGTATATTTTTATAAAAAAAAAGTAAAAATTACTTTATCGTGCATTTAACTAATCAAATCCAGAATAAAAACACTCACCAGGTGATGCTGTGGCTTCGTGTTGAAAGCAATAATTCCACAATCCTTGAAATAGTCTATAAAAAGCAAATTGAGCTCCTGCATTAGGCATTATCTGGACTAATGTAGGAGTCAATCCTTTCCAAAAACTAAGGGGGCCTTCTGTTTGAAGCATAGTAATTATAGCATGGACAACATTTCTGTAGATCTAAAAAAATGAAAAATATTGTTAATCTAAATGTTTAAATAATGAGTAAATGAATACAGTAGAGTCTCCCTACAACGAAGTCTCCCTACAGCGAATTTCTCCCTATAACAAAATTTTTAATCGGAATGTTAAATAACATTCAAAATATTCTCCATATAACAAAGTGGTTGTCTCCCTATAACGAATTTTTTCAGACCTTTATCTTTTCGATTTTTGTCATTTTTGAAGAAAGTTGCTAATTTCTGTGCAAACAAATCTCTCACACGTGCCTGTTTCTGGAACCACTCGCATTGCTCATTCCAGCGATAACACATAACAATAGAATGCTATGTGAAGGGTAATGCAATTGTGGAGACCTGGGTTTCTACAGAGGGAGCAACATTTCTACGGGTCAAGATTCCAAGAATCGGGGTGGAGTGGAGTGGAAACAGCAAATGGATTTGACAATGCACATTTTATGTTTATCCGTACTAGCACATATTGGTGAATTGTCTTCACTTTTGAGCATTTTATTTATACAATAAAAATTAGTATAATTTTAACACATTTATAATAAATATTACTTCATTTTTAATTGAAAGTCATAATTAAATATTTTCAAACTTATTGCACATACTAAAAGTTTTGTAACATTTACTTAAATAACTGCAAAAATCTCTAATCTCCGTATAACGAAATTTTCTCTTTAGTGAATTTTTCAACTGGAACCAAGCGATTTCACTATAGGGAGATTCCACTGTATATATAAAACAATTTTGGGAACACTAATCTGATCAAAAATAATAAATCATTGAACATAATTTCACATGAAGTTGTAATGCAATAAGATGATGAAAATTATGCCACTTTACAAAATGCAAGAGCTAAGAATTAAAGAATACACTTGTATTTTCAACAATCAGTGCTGTAAACAATAAATAGAAGCTGAACTCAACTAAAGATGAATTTATAATGAAGAAAATAAAATTTTCTAATCGAGGTTCAAATAAAGTTCAACCATACAAACTCTAGAAACAATATCTGCAAACACAACACTGGTCAATTTCTTCAAAGCTGTGTTCCCACCAAAGATATAGTTATTCATGGTTGAAAAAATGTTAGCAAAAGCACATCTAAAATAAAATTTCAGCAGAATTTAAAAATGTGAACTAAGCTCTCATTTAATACAGAAATTAACTTTCCTGCAATAAGTTCTTCAGTTTCAACATAATAAAGTTTTTAGGTTGGCATTATTTCTGTACAATGTGTGACGCAAAAATCTTTATGCACTGAATGCAATGGATGATGCAATATTTATGTAACACTGTGCATTGTGATTTGTCTCCGAAGTTAACCAACATAGTATAAAAAAAGAAGCATTTATCATTTTATTCCCCTTTGCCTTCATCTTTAATTATAATATCTAGTACTGAACACAGTACTAGACATTAATGTCATAATGTTGTGAACAAAAACAAGATCAAGAAATGATGGAGAATATCGCAATCAATGTATCAGGTTTAGGAATGGGCGATGTTAAAGTTTTAGTATCGCAATGTATCGCCACTCTAACATTGCGATGTTTCGATACATCAATGTTTCACACTTATGATTGCCTAATTTTGCATTCTTACACTTTTGAGTGGTTGATTAAGGCATTTATATGCTTATAATAAATTCAATCCTTAGTTACATAACAAATAAAGTGTCAAAAAATACTATAAATTTGTCCAGTTATCAACAATAAATCGTATATTAAAAACAATTAATACGATCTTCTCTTCAACCAAACAAACGATGAACGGCAAGATTGATAATTATACCCTTGAACTTAAAACAACATAAGAGAATTTACACAATTTGAAGAAAGCACGAGGCCACACGAAGTAATGCACGTTTCGATGACTGAGAGATTCTACAACAGACAAAACACTTCGCTTCCTCAATTCTCGAGATGAGTTATTTTCATCGTTTTCATTCGCGGTCACATCAGGATTCATCGCATCAGCACAACGATCCGCACTTCGCAACGTAATGCCACGGTAATCACTGATGATCGGGGAAATGCGGCATGCTTGCGGTCATCGATGCGCGATTGGGAACAATGCTCTTTGCGGCGCTTGTGGACATCGATGTCTACGATGCATCGAGAAACATTGTACACATTGCGGGTAAATCAGAATTTCTGATGCTTCGAAAAAAACGACAATATAGACATTGGAACGGCGATGATTGCGTAACATCAATATTTTCCGATGCATCGAAAATCGGCACAGTCTTAATCAGGTTCATCTAAAATGACTGATAAACAAAAAATGTGTAAAAGAAAGGGTTTTTTTTTTAAATTTATTTCATTTTGCATACACAATAAAGCCTAAAGTATTATCATGCTACAATATTTTGGAATAGAGGTTTTTTTTTTTTAATATTATCAATGCAGATTATGTATAAGTTCAAGCATTAGTTGTTTGTACAATATCTTATGACTAGAAAAGAGTCAAATGCTATCTGAAGAACCAATGCTTAGTTATTTAAACTGTTACACATTTTCTACACAGCTCACATTGATGTTTAATTCAGAAAAATTCTACCGCAGCCAGTGGTATAGTCGCAGAATAAGCAGTGCCAGAACGCTCTAAACTGGGTGACAAAAATTGCAGCGTTTAAAGGACGTTTTCACAGTTTTCTCTTATTTATTTTTCGTGAAGAAAAAGCAGTGCCGGAAAGGGAGTTCCAGTGCATGTCGGTTCCACAACACCCCTGGCTGCATCAGGCTGTATGATACTGGAGTTGGCAAACATATCTTCAAAAAATATTCTGAAACTAGCTGTGTGGCCCAGCGTTGCACGGACTATCTCGAATACTGAGATATTCCCTGGCGGAGAGAAGTGAGGTCACTTGAGGCCTCGGGATCCATATTTTTTCATATGCAGGCTCCATTTTTTTCAACAAATATTGTCACTTACTTTCCCCAACAAACAACACGAAGTTAAACACTGTAATGCCAAAAAAAAGAAAGAAAAAATGCAAGAAAAGATTTTTTTCCGATGTTAATAAATCAAAACACAGAAGCTAGCTAAAAAAGAAATACCAGCTTCCGTTTAAAAAAAAATCAAAACACAGAAGGTTGCTAACAAAAGAAGAAAAAAACTTTTATACAAATATACAATCCAGCTTTCATTAAATAAATAAAAAAAAAACAAGAACACCGGATCAAGTTTAATAATAGGGAAAAAAATTGTCTCTACCAACAGATGGCAGCACGGGGAATTAATTCACTTTGACGTTTTTAATTAATATATTTTTATCTCTTTATAATTTCTGAATTCCAATGGTCAAAATGGATTCCTTGGATTATTTCCCATCTTTTGGTGCTTTTGGCTCGTTTCCAAATTCAGTGGTTTGTCAGAAGATAGCCGGATATAGATAGATACATATGTTTGTTTACCTTCGGATTTTAAAAGAGTAGACGGATCTCATGATTTTATAGCCAAAATGAAAATAAAGTTCCATATCCACTGCAAGAGCTTTTTTTAAACATAGGACTACGTTCCTCCCATTGGGGTCTCAGTAAGAAATTTGATTCACAAACCAAAATGCCACAAAAAACGTTGTATGGGAGATCCTCTATATCTCGGTAACTACATATGTTATAACATAACTAATGTTTTATTTTAGAGATAAAGGGTAAAGAAAAAAAATGGAAAATCAGAAAAGAGTCATGCGAGTAAAGTCGTCCTACACCTTTAACATCAGCGGCTGTTGAAAAAGAAAGCCTCCGTCAATTTTTTTTTAAATTTAATTACTGAATGGCCATGCTAAGATGAGCAAGACTGATTAATCCTCACAATCAGAAGATCCAAAGTAACATTCTGATAAAGTAACGAGTTGTCAGCAGGTACTCAGAATCCAAGCTATTAATACAAAGGTGTCCAATATCAAAATACTACCATGGTCCAAATAAACCAGATCTAAGCTTATATGTGGCCCAGATGCCTTTTTTTTTAATAAAAAAACAGGTTAATTTCGAAAACATAGCATAAAAAAAAAGGACAACTGTAAAGTTAATGTCTCCTTCCTGACTTCTGGCATCTCTTCTCTGCTACCATCTTTCCTACTTCGAGAGATAGTATGTCCTCAGAGATTAATTTCTAAACTGATCCAAGGTGAATCTCAGTAATTCTGGATCTGACAGACTTATTTCTTTTGATAAGTGGAAATGATTGCTTGAACTGATAAGTACTTCTAAACATTGAAATAATTGCATACGCCAATTTTCGAGTGTTTTCAAATCCCGCAATCAAATATTTCTAAAATCCAGGCCTCCCAACTTCACTGAATTTTTTCAAATCCAAGCAGCACTGGAACTCTAATACCTTCATCTGCACATATGTGTATTATTTTATAATTGGCTAACACAATATTTGCTGCTATTGGTGGAGGAAATATTGTATTGATGTAATACGACTGGTGTCCAACCCTGGGGAATGATGTAGCTCATTATTAATAATTATATATAAATAGAATTTTTTTAAATTAAGCTACAAAATTTTTGTTATATACTGTCATGTTTACCGGTCAGCAAAGATACTTGTTGTGGGCTACGAGTTTGACACCCTTGTACTAATACATAATCTAAGGCTTATTGATTTAATTCACCAAAATCAAACCTAAATACCAAGAGACAGATTTTTATTGTAACTTAAGCTGACACTAGGTTCAAATTTTGCTATCTGGGTGGTATTTTTAAAGATACAATGCTGGTACAAGATATTTCATAAACATGGAATTATTTTGCATTTTTAAAAATGTCATGGGAACAGGGCCAGATTACTAAATAGGCAACTATCTATGGGCCACACAACTTTCCAGGGCCCCGAGATTATTATTAGTTTAAAATTATTTTCAGGGCTTTCCATTTGATTTATAAGAGCTGTGTACTTGGACTTACTGAAATTAAACTGAAGTATCGTTTACATTTCAGAAAGTTATTTTTGAGATTTTTTCCGTGTTTTCAAATTTGTAGCAGATCAATGTGTCACAAGTCAACAGTCCTGACAAATTTTTTATTAGAAATTGTATTTAAAAAGTTGGGAATTTTTTTAAATCATTTTATTTTAAATTACTTTTAAATTTTAATCTTTTATACTCAAGATACTAAAACCAATTTTTTTTTGAGGATGAAATGCAAAAAAAAAAAAAAAAATTGTCATTGCGGTTTGTCATAATATTTGTTACTCAAAAACTGTTTATATAGAGATTAAATTCAAATCAATAAAAAATATCTGGTTTCGGAAGTTGGAGTGGAGGCCCCCGAAACTTACATTGCCTGTAAGCCCCTACATGAGTTAATCTGGTCCTGTATGGGATATATATTATGAATTCAAAATTCACATATTGTTCAAACACAGATAACTGAAGAGAGATTTTACAATTTTGAAACATTAAAAATATTCTACCTTTGGTTCTCCTTGAGCTACTAATCTAGTTCTCATAACATCGAAAGGAAAGCTCCCAGTCGTTGCAATGCCACCAGCCAGAGCTCCACAGGCAAAGTTTATCAGGGGTTTTCCTTTGGAATTGAGCTTTTCAGGCAAATGCTCTGAAGCCTGATGAGTTAAGACTTCAAATGTAGTGAACTGCAAGTAACGGCAAAAATTAATCCGTCAGTAATGATAAGAAATTGAAACAAAATTAGAACAGAATACTGAAAAATATCAGGTTGAGTAAAAATTTTTCCGCCAAGGGGAGATGCCTCCGCGCCAACTGCTGGCATTTCTGTGGTTGTTAGCCTTTCCACAAACGGGTTTTTGCATTCGAAAGCTGAAAATTGAATCTACACGACTGTGTAATTTGTTTGTTGAAAATTTATTATCTTGCAAATCAAAAAAATGTTTAAAATGGAGCTATCACATCAACAGATCAGAACGATTATGTACTATGAGTTCCGTAACAAACTAAGTGCGACTGAATGCCACCGAAAAATGTGAGAAAGTTTAGGCATCAATACTGTTTCTTATGATACAGTCAAAGTTTGGTTTCGGAAGTTTAAGGCTGAAAATTTCAGCATTCGAGATGAACCACGTTCTGGCCGCTCTATTGAAGTTGATTGTGAGCAGTTAAAGCAAATAATTGATCAAGACAGAAAGGTTTCAACACGAACTATAGCGTTAGAGCTTGACGCTTGCCAAAAAACAATAGTTAACACTCTGAAACGCATAAATGTAACATTTAAGCTCAACCGCTAGGTGCCTCACAAATTGACTGCTGAAGACAAGTGCAAGAGAAAAGCAGCCTGTTTGGCTCTGCTCAGAGATCAAAGGAAAGAGAAAATTCTGGACAGAATTGTGACCTGTGATGAAAAATGGGTGTGCTACAACAGCTACAAGCCGTAGGTAGGGTGAGTGCAACCTGGGAATCAGCAGGATCAGTTGCAAGAGCAGTCATCTAACTGAAAGTGCTTCTGCGATCTGGTGGGATGTCGGTATCTGCCAAGAGTACTTAAGCTGATGGACTATCAACAGTGCAATCAGCAGTATGCTAACTCGAAGTTCAAATAAGCCATTCGCTGAAAAAAAAAAGAACAGTTCAGTAAGGAAGATGGTTCTCTTCATCAAGATATCACCCAGCTACATAAGTAGTGAGGACCAGCTGGACACTCTCCAAGTGTAGGATTTGTACCAACATCTACCAACATTGCACCAGACAGGGTCCCCTTTGGATTTTATCTGTTTTCACACCGCAGCTTCACCTTGATGGCTCAATCTTCAATTCAAATGAGGAGGCCATAAATGAGGGTCCATCTCTCTGCTCAGACTTCCTTACAGCTCTTCTTCAGAGAAGAGTTGAAAGTTATGCGCAAATTGCTGGCAGAGATGTGTAGATGTGAAGCGGAGATTACTATCTCTCAATACTTTGCAGTTTTCGAGAGCTGTTATCATTTTAAAATAAAAAAATTTAAGGCACGGAAAACATTTTACTCAACCATGATATCATACATATAAATCATTTATTAAACATAAAAAACCAAATCTGTAGTCCAAATAGGGAACATATAATAGAAATGTTAAGATAAGACATAGCTTTTAGTATTTAAAAAAAGTATGTAATAAAACAATGTTTAATTCAAAGTGTTTTAAATACTTTGAATCTTCATCTATGCTAAAATATATAATTAATAAGAAACAGAATCGATAATAAATGTTGGAAAAGCCTTGTAAGACTAGCAATGATCAAATTTTAATGAATAGGTGTGCAGCTCGTAATACTCTGTCATAATTACAATTTTCTAGATAAAAGCCAATTCCATCTAACAATCATAAAGTCTCCGTCTCTACCATAATAAAAGAAAAAATGTACATGTGTCTACTTGAAATTTGACTAAGTCATCTTTAAGGAAAGTGAGAATTTGTCAGAGCCCCTTTTTGAAATTTTAATTAAAAATAATTTAAAATTTAGGATTTTTCTTAATAATATCCAAAATATTTTACAGACAAAATTATTTAACTATTTGAGTGATTAAGAATTTATACACTTTCAATGGATCATATAAGTTAGCACATACGAATTTTTCTCTAATTTTAATAAGTTTTAAAAATATTTTTTTGGCATTATTTACAAATAATACTTTTCATCTGTTGCAATGCAATCCAAATCATTTTTCATTGTTGACAATCAAATATTTTAATTGATCTTTTTCTTCATATTTTTATTTCATCAAAATTAACAGCAGAATCTAGAAACCAGCTTTCCTCAAGATATGTATGTATATATAGAAATATATCCAGTAAGCTGAATGATTGTTGGTTTGCTAGGTTTTCATTCTTTTTTATCAGCATGTTTTAATCCAGTTAACATGTTGGTAGACTAACTATGCCATGCCATTTTAATGTTGAAATCAAATGCATATTTTGTACAAGGAATAAGAAAATTAAGTTGACACAAAACATACAATTAGGATAGTTACATTACAAACAAACAAGCTTACTTGTCTCCATTAGGGTACTTAGTAAAGACAATGAACAACTAGATGCAAAGGCTACATTTAAAAGAACACGGGTTAAATGCTATCACAATTGGAAATTTAAAATGGCTTTGTTAAGGGAACCATGAATTTATGCATAAGAGATTCACTTGAAATTATATTCCCAGCAAACAACAGCTGATGTGAGAAGGTGAGTTGTTGTTAAATAAATAGTAGTTAAAACAGATTATTAACTAACTACTATGTATACATGCTGCCTAAACTCATTTATTCTCGAGAGCGGCCACATATAGACCGAGAGAACATATGACCAACTTCCTTGGATTTCTTCATTCCTGAATCCTTCAATGTAATAGTGAAACGCAGGGTAAAATTTTTAACATTAGGGTAAATGTTTTGGATTAATTCAATGGATTAATTTGAGTAAACCTCTTTGGGTATGTAAATATTTAAAATTTCTTTGTTAATTTTTTAATAACTTTTGATTCTTCGTAATTCAATAACATAAATTGCCGTTCCTTACAGCAATGGGAAACTGAAAGACATTGTCTCTAATAAACTAATGACTTGAATGTTTGTGTGTCTGTTGGCGGTTTACAAGACAGACCACTGAATCTAGAGCTACCAAATTTGGTACAGGCTATACTTTGAGGGTGGGAATGTGCACCCGCCGGTGCCATTTTTCCAATTTTTTATTCAAATTTTATTATTTATGAATTATTAAATTTTTGTCTTGGGCCACTTTTCTGTGAATAACTTCAAGTCATTAAACACTTGAAAATTATTTTCATACATTATATTATTTTTACATTTTAAAGGCAGAATTTTCACCTTTTTAATGTTGTTAGTTTCAACTTCTGCATATTATTTCAGTGAATTTAAATCTTTTTTGAAAGCATCATCTACTGCTCTGAAATCGGTGAAAGGTCATTGATGGACAACATCCCTTGTGGACAGTCACGCGAACATTGTTTCCTCTAGGGGGAGATAGGTTCCAACCTTTTCTTTTTCCTTTTCTTCGAGATGATGTGAGCAATTCACTTTACCAGGGTAGGGAGGCGGTGTACACGGTTGGCTTGTAAAAGATTCACAGTTCATTACTACTCTAAGAATTTTTTTCCTCTCTTAAAATTTTAAACTATTTTTTTAATTGATTATGTTTTAAGATAAATACTGATTTATTTTTTACAAATTTTCAAACATTAAAAATTCATTTTTATGCATAAACAACTCTATTACCATTTAAATGTGAAAAGTGACCTTTACTCGGATAATTAAACTTAATGCTGCTATCACACTTTTTTTCTTGGAATTTTATCAAATTTTTTATTCGTGTTTCAAATTATACATGCTTTACCAAGTAATCAACAAACTCAATTAGAATACAACAGACAAAACAGATAATGAAAACAAAAAAATTAAAAAAGAATTTAAATAGGACTTTTCGCTGTTATAAATGTTTTTATACATACATTTACAATGTTCTCGAGTGCATATGATTGATGACGCTTTAAAGACTAAGAATTAAAGGGATTATAGAGTTTCTTACTTTTTTTATTTCAAAAAAGATTCTTTTTTATTCTTATACCATTTATCAAAATTAAAGGCATTTCAAATTGTAACATGCATTTCAAATTGTAATTTTCACATGCATTCATTTATTTTGTAGCACTTTACATCCATCTCCAACATCGTAATAAAAAAATTTTTAATGCAGATTTGCATAGGATCCTAAGAATGATTAATTCGATGCAAGTCGTAAAAATTCCGCTGTCACTGAAATGTGTCAGTCTGTAGACACAATTAAAAAAATACTGATGACAACAAATCACAATTTTATAATCTTTTCACAGACAGACATAAACGGTCATTCATCCATTTGTCCCTCAAATCAATGGTTCCCCCCCCCCCACATAAATTGTTCTGCCCACATGTAATGAAACTGAAACATTATCTCTAATACTAATAAAGTAATGTGTTTGTGTGTCTGTTGGCGGTTTACGAGACAGACCACTGTAATCTGAGCTACCAAATTTGGTACAGGTATACTTTGGAGGAAATTGGGAATGGCACCTCACCGGTGCCATTTTTTCCAATTTTTTTTCAAATTTTATTATTTATGAATTAAGTAAATTTTGTCTGTTTTTGCCACTTTCGTGAATGCTTCGAGTCATTACAACACTTGAAAATTATTTTTATACATTATATAATTTTTACATTTTAAAGTACGAATTTCACCTTTTTATGTTGTTAGTTTCAACCTGCATATTATTTCAGTGAATTTGAAAAGCATCATCTACTGCTCTGATCGAAGGTCACTGAATGGACAAATCATCCTTATCGCACAAGGTCAGGAACATTGTTTCTCTAGGAGGGAGATAGTTCTCCCTTTTTTTCCTTTTCTGCGAGATGATGTGGAAGCACCCTCTTTACCATTGGGGTAGGAGCCGGGGTGTACCCGCGTTGGTTTAGAAAAAGATTCACAGTTCTTACTCTAAAAATTTTTTTTCCTCTAAAATTTTTTAAAACTATTTTTTAATTGATTATGTTAAGATAAATGCTGATTTTTTTTTACAAATTTTTTTCAAACATTAAAATTCATTTCCTATGCATAGAACTTCTATTACCATTTTGAAATGTGAAAAGTGACCTTACTGGATATTAAACTTAATGCTATGCACACGTTTTTTTATGGAATTTTATCAAATTTTTTATTCAGAATTCAAATTATACATGTTTCCAATGTCTTCAACAAACTCAATTAGAATACAAACGGAGCAAAACAGATAATGAGTAAAAAAATTAAAAGAATTTAAATAGCTTTTCGTCTGTTATAAATGTTTTATACATATCATTTACACTGCTTCGATTGAATATGATTGATGACGCTTTAAGACTAGAATTAAGGTGGGAATTAAAGTTTCTTACTCTTTTTATTTCAAAAAAATTCCTTTTTTATTCTTGTATCCATTTTATCAAAATTAAAGGGCATTATTCGGGTAACATGCAAATTTCAAATTGTAATTTTCACTATTGATTCATTTATGTTGCATCGCACTTCCCTCCAAACATTAATAAAAATTTTTAATGCAGATTTGCGAGATCCCAAGAATGATTTAATTTAGTGCTGAAAAAATTTGAATCGCTGCGTTCGCGGAAATCATGTCTGTAGACACAATTAAAATACTGATGACACAATAAATTTTACCATAACTCTTTTTCACGAGACAGACAAAGCAGTCCATTCCATTCAATTTTCCCTAACAATGGTTCTCAAATGGTTCTTACCAACAAATGAGAGAGCGAAGACAATATCAATGCTAATAAAGACTAGATGTTTATTATATCTCAATTGGTGGTTCCTAGAACAGATCCACCTGGATCGAGCTAAATTGGTGGAATTATCACTGGAGGATTAGAGATGTACACCCTCAGTTATTTTACCTAATTCTGATAAATTTATTATTATGGTCAGTAAATTTAATCTATTTTAGAATGCTTTTATTGAATAACTTCCGAAGTCATTAAACTTATGAAGAATTATTTTTTATACATTATATAATTTTTTACATTTTAAAGTCGCAATTTTTCACCTTTTTTAATGTTGTTAGTTTCAACTCTGCATATTCTTCAGTGAATTTGAAAGCATCATCTGCTGTCTGAAATGCAGTGAAGGTCACTGAATGGACAACATCCCATGCGGACAAGGTCAGACATTGTTTCCTCTAGGAGGAGATAGGTTCCCCCTTTTTTTCCTTTTTCATTGAGGATGATGTGGAAGCAATTCCTTTACCCAGGGGTAGGGAGGCGGGGTGTACCTGAGTTGGCTTTAACCAGATTCACAGTTCTTTCTCTGAAAATTTTACCTCTAAAATTTTAGCTATTTTTTGATGATTATGTTAAGATAAATGTGATTTTTTTACAATTTACAAACATTAAATTCTGTTTTATGCATATAACTTCTATTACCATTTGAAAATGAAAAGTGATAACTTATTCTTTCAGGATGTTAAGCAATGCTATGTGACTTTTTCGCGAATTTTATCAAATTTTTTATTAGTGTTTCAAATTATATACATGCTTTGCCAATGCTTCCAGCAAACTCAAATTTAAGAATACAACAGAGCAAAACAGATAATGAAACAAAAGTAAAAAAAATTTAAATAACTTTTAAGCTGTTATAAATGTTTTTTATACATACATTTACAATGTTCCGATTATATGATTGATGACGTTTAAAGACTAAATTAAAGGTGGAATTATAGAGAGTTTCTTACTTTTTTATTTCAAAAAATTCCTTTTTGATACTATATATTTTATCAAAATTAAAGGGCATTTCAAATTTAACAACAACAATTTCAACAAATTGAGCATAAGCAGCTAAAACTGCATTCATTGCAGTTCTCTGAACTTAAATTTCATTTTATGAACTGGAAAGTTTAGAACTTTCAATTTATCATCTAAATTTGATATTTTTTACCATTTCATGTTGATGCATCTCTATTTCATCATTTTGATTTTGGAACTAATTATTTTATCTAAAAAAATAGCGAAAGATTAGACTTTTACTTGACATTTTACTTAATTCATAATAAAGTCATTTTATTTAGAGTTTTCAGATGTTTTCCCCCCCCCCTCAAAAAGCTGACAGTTTATTCACGTTAAAACAATTCAAAGCGGAAATAACTTCATTGGATAAAATGTCTTTATTTAAAATTATTGACATTAAATAAACAATAACTATTTTCAAACATCCTATATGTTTGCACTTTTTTTATATAACTGAACATTTGATTTACAAAAGCTCTAATATGGGCAAACCAGTTGGTTGCCGAAGGCTAGTATTAAATAATGAGTGATTATAAATAGAAGAAATTTCATTTCAATATACCGAAAGTTCAGTTTCCTTGTGAAATTTACTCCCAAATAACTTTCTAAATGTCATCAAGAGTAGTATCAAATAACAAAAATTAATAGTATGAAACTAGGTAGGGGTGTCCTCTCTAGACTTTAACTACTACATACTCACAAAATATGGTATGTTTAGGTATTTCCAGCTGTGTAGTACAGCGAAGAAAAAACAGCGATGCATTTTAAATGCTTTCCTGCTGTTTGATTAGGCTGAAAATATGATAAGACCTAATATTGGGTGTCAATACTACATGCCAAAATTACATTCATTTTACTAATTGTGACTTTGAGTTACAGTGTCCATAAACACTGAGAAGGCAGAACATACAGACAGTATATATGTTGATAGATTTGAAATACAATTAGATATTGATCTACAATTTTTAGTTGCAAGATCATATTGTTTTAGCAATGAATTAGGAAACCCTATGTGTCAGGGATGAAGACCAATGGCCGCGTATTGCCGTGATGGCACCACGACACAATATTTTGAACACGCCACCGATCAAAAGTTCACTATGAAGCATTGATGGTACTATTTGACGGCGTCTATGACCTCGTAAGCATTTTTTTTAGAAAAAATGTACGTTGATACATAAGGTTAAGCCACCCCTGCCTATGTGCTTTTTTTGAGCCACCAGAAGCGGAATTATTTTCATCAAAATGGAAGCCGGGAATGGAAGGTGATATTTTACATTTTACCGGCGTGATCTAACAAAGGAACTCGAAATCAAGCTCATATGACTCATTGCCGACACCCCTTTCCGGTGTAAATCGTCCAAAAGTGGTAGTCTTGGAATCCGTTGTAGACAGTACACTCAGAAATTAGTCATCTGCCTTGTTGCATTTTTAAGACATCCTGTTAAAATACATATGAATAGATGGAGCAACAAGCAGTCAACCCTTTGACAAATTTGGTCCAAATTTGATACAGATCTACAATTGTAGAAATAAAACCATAGCCAAATTCAATGGGATCATCATGTTTCATATGCACATGGATGAAGATGCTGTAGCAGCCAGACTCAAGAAAATAGCCAATCTTTATATCAAAACATTTATTTGGCTATTTACAAGAAACATTGCTTAGTCATTACAAGTGAAGAACTTGAAGCTTGGAAATGTAAATCATTTACAAGCGTTCACATGCATGCATAATCCTAGCCTTGGCTCATCGTAAAAAAAAAAACAATGGTAAAAGCATAATCAGTTCCACTATTTTTTTAAATATAAGACTGGAACTGAAAACAATGTTACAATGGATTTTGTCTAAAATTTGATAAAATCTACAATTTCTTCTGTTGCTCAGATATCGAACTTTATTCATTTAACTTGTTATGTTTTGAGTTGTGAAGAGACAGACTAAGTGTTTTACACAAGAAAGTAAAAAAAAAAATAGCGAGATAAAATGAAAATAATTTACAATTTGTAATAAAATGAAATAAATAAATGTAATGAAAATATTACTTGTAAGCACCATATGTTGGTGACAAGAACTGAGCTGGAACTATTCCTTTCCAAATGGCTTGAATTCCCTTCTTCAGCTCTAATGCATCCAGATGCATGGATCATGCCTTGTACTTGGATTTCTGCTTGCACTTATAGGCTCAATTTGCAACTGCAAGGAAAAAAAGAAAATAAATAAAGTATTTAAAATAGTGAGTAACTAGCAGAATGCAAAGGAAACAAATCAGTAAGTGCAATGATAAATTATTGAAATGAATAACTGAAAAAAAATTATCAAAACTGATATTTTTTTGTACGAGTTAGTGAAAAAATAAATTGTGACACTGATTTCAGAACTGAAAGAAACTTCAACTAAGGAAACAAAGTTACTTAATTGTATTTTAAAAAATCAAAAGTAATGATCATCGATTTTCATATTTTAACACTTTGATCTGATAATACTTGGAGAGAAAAGGTTGGGCCCAGGTTTGGAGCATTCGGCACTGCTTTTAGAAGATCCCAGTACTAGTAGTTTGAAATTTGTACCACTGATTATAAAACATACTTTTGAATTCCATACAAGAATGAAAGAAAAAATCTTGAAAGTTTATGTTTCAACATTCATTAATAAGAAATTTTGAATTAACTTAAAGTGTTAAATCATTTTCCCAATAGAAAAATATGTATTTCAAGCAACAGTTTGATAAATTTTATATATAAGGCGTTTTTGCTTTCTTTGACACACACTTTATGACAGATGCAAAATAATGTTGTCATCGATATATTTCGTTTTTTAAATCATTTTCTTGCTTTCTAATAAATCAGACTTCTTACCGTCCAGCACCAGGATCATATAAAGGTACTTGAAGATATGGTTTACTTAAGTGACTAAATGTAAATTTATTTGCAAAATTCTAAAGGAAAAAAAAAAAAAGCATTCTGAGTTAATCATTTGTTAGATATCATAACATTAGCAATGAAATCAATTTTTTTAAAAATATTTCTTTAGCTTTAATAAAAAAAAAGTTTCAAACCAATTCTTAGAAGGTATCGCTACTTGAGAAAAGTAATTTGAGGAAACAACTCCTAGTATCAGTATAAATGTGTTTAGAATATCAAATAAGCATAGCTTGGACTTACTTGAAATCATTTAATAACATCTAAAGGTTGAGCTCTGTGCGAAGTAGCAAATCCACTGACTTAGCTCCAGCAATGGCATAGTCAGTTCATGAATTTGATGTTTGGAAGCAGGGCAACAAATCCAACCATAGTGCTGTTATTTTGAAATAATTAATCGATTAAAATTTCAGTTAAAACATGAAAAGTATTTTCCCTATATTTGATAAAGAAGCATTTTGATTGTTCCGTTGTTATGCCTTATTTATTTTAGTTCTCTTCAATTAACACGCTAAATAAAAGCTTTTAATGTAATAATCCATCACAGGAAATAATGCTTTTAAGAGCTTTAAATATATATTGGAACACTTATAAATCGAATTTGCATGCATTTTTTTTTTTAGTAAAAAGGACGTACACCAAGACCCGACAACAATTCCAAAAAACGCTAATTTGAGATGTTAATAATACAATTACACTTATACTTACAGTCTAATTAATTTGGAACCTAAAATAAATATATATTAAATACTATCATAAGCTACAAAAATATTTATATTAAAAATGAATATATTCATGCTAAATATTGTTCGTAATCTGAAAGTCTACAATCGCATTTTCGAGAGAAGATCGTAAACAAAACAAATGTTCCCGCGATGCAGAAATGAGTACGACCTTCAAAGTAATTTTTCACTGTATTCAGTTACAGTTTTCATTGGTAACTATTTCATAATAAATTAAATAATATATGGTAAAATGAAATTTGGAAAAGAAATCGCATAACTATTGGCAAGCTTAATATTTATTATGTAGCATTTTAAATTTTTTTCACTTAGATTCGCATCGATACTGAAAGCTTACTTGTTTTAATATAGGTAGATCAGTTTAAACCATCTCGTATTAACTGTATCGTCAACTGTAGAGCGTTGTTAAAGTGTCGAATGTTTAAATATATCTTATCTTTTTGGTTTCGCGTTTAAACGTTCCTAATTCTTGTATCTTTACAATAGAATTTACTAAAATGGCAGACAATCTTCCAGCCAAGCTTATTTCACCATCATTTGAACCTTTGGATTATAGCAAAACAAAAAATCATCACCTTAACGGTGTCCAAAAGACCTCTTGAAGGAACGCATTAAAATCTTGCAAGAAGAAACCAACGGTTTGCTGAAGAAAATGTTTATAAAGTATACTCAGTTTATTGAAACGGCAAAGTATCCTACCTGGAGGGTGAAATGTACCAACTTAGTCATATGTTGGTGGAGCAGCAAACACTGTTGAAGCATCTCTCTTGGATTTTTCAATTTGCCGCGCCTAAGATTCCAATCAAATATATCTCATGAAAATGGAACCAGATGAAGAAGAACAATAATCTTTCTCCTTGTTACTGGAAAGGTGGAAGGTTGTGCCACTGTTCTGGAGGTGAGGAGGAAGAACTATTCTCCACAGTGATGAGATGATGGAACTTGGAGTAAGTGATTGTAAACCGATACAAACTGTTTGTGCGTTTTTTGTTAGATGAAGGACTGATGTTTTGCACGCAGCTAAAAGTAGAGAACGTCGAGGACACATATACAATATAGGTAAATGTTTTTTTTTTTAAATCAAATTTTGATCTTGTCTTTTGTCTATTATTGAGAAATTTCTTGCTGTGACAACGATATAACAATGTAAAATCTTCAAATTATTGTGTTTTAATATACTTGGCAGCTTCTTTTACAGAGGAACTAGAGTATATATTGTAAGTGGCCATAATTTGGAAAGCGTGGTTTTGATATAAAATATATGTATGAAGGAATACAGTTAAAAACTTCTGCTGTGCATAGAATTGATAAGTGTTGTAACCTTAAATGTCTTAATTATTTTAATTTGAAATTTGTGACTGAGTATTTGCCATGCTTTCTTTATTATGTTAATTACTTTTGTCATCTCTGAGCTTATGTTAAAACAGTTACTAACGGTTTTTTTGAAATACAAGGTGACTAGAAAATGTCTTCTTACAATGATAATGTCGATTTGAAGGTTGTCAGATTTTTTATCATTCCAGTTAGAAGGAATCAGTTGAAGAGGGATTAGGAAGGATTTTAAATTTTGTTGTATAAATAAGCATAATTTATTTTTATAATTTTTTTAGTTTATAATAATCATATTTTAAAATAATTTGGGTACTTGCACCAAATTAGCCAGGTGCAAATATAGCCAATTGTGGACAAAAGCGCTGACTAAATCCGTAGTGGACAAGCGTAAGCCAAATGTAAATGACAACGAACAGCCAAGAGTGAGCTGTGATTTTCGTTAGCCAGGTGCAAATGTTGCCAATTTTGAACAGCCAAGAAGCAAAGCGATTTTCCATTAGCGGTATAAATGATGCCAATTGTGAACCAAGCGAACAAGTCACCAAGAGAATGGTTGTAAGAAATTTGGCGAATTCTACATTATTTGTGGCGATTTTTTTGCTTGTGCCAGAAAGCTAGCGGAAAGTACCCTAATTTGTGTTCGAAATTTAAAAAAACCACATTGAAATATAGGTAATTATTTGCATTATGAATTTTATCTTTATTTTTTTACGACATATTGATGTATGGTAGCGATTCAGGTGTTGCACTATTCTCTTCCTGGAAAAAAAGAATCTACAGTAAAATTCAATAACCATCAGTTTCTATTTATCCATCATCATCTAAAAGCATGTTTACTTAGTATTTACCAATATACATTTCTGTACGACATTACTACTCTTATATTGAGGTGTATATTGATTGACCACAACATGTATGTATCGCATCCAATTTTAAGGGATTTTTTATTTTCATTCCAAGCAACAGTGAAATCATTATAGTATTAGACTATTTCTGTCATAGCCCTGGTCTGTTTGATTTACAGTTAATCGAAGTTTTACTGTGGCAAGTTTAACAAAAAAAGTTATCAGACTTGCTCTGCAGGAGTAATCAACCAGTGACAGCTCACTGTTGCTTGCGTAACAACATCGCCATTGGTGTCCAAAAATAATGAATGCACAATTTTGAAGATGCTACAGGGTGGAGTTAATATTGATAACTATGGCTGCATAATCCCAGTTACTGAGTTGTGGCACATGCATCATCTGAACTACATTTTACTGTGAAGATTTGGTCACAAGGTAGGGACCACCAGAAGGGATGGAAGGCAAAAAATGGGTTGATCCATCCTGTTCACCTGTCACTGAAAACACGGTCTCAACTTTCTTCCAGTGGTCATGTATTTGTTGTACTTGAGTACTTAGGTGCATTTTCATAAAAAATAACATGTATTTTTAGAGGAAAATATAAAGGTTTTCTTTAAAATCCCAAATTTGTCAGCATGTTTTTTGCTTATAAGTGCAGGTTTTCTACCAAATTGTCTGAAACACAGCATCTTGACAATATGTAAAAGAAGCATTGTATTAAATGTAGATATTTCAGGAAATATGAGCATTTGTAGTAATAATTTTTACTGTGCATGTGTGAAACATAGCATAATTTTTTTTTCAGAGCCAGATATATATGGTAACTTATGTAAAAATTCTAGTTCAACCATTGGTATTTAGAAAGGTATGCGGCATTTGCAGCTTGGTGAATTTCGAACTAAATTAATGAGGTTCTTGCAGGAATATTTTTTAGCAGATCTTGGTGGTAATATTGAATTTGTGAAAGTTGAATATCCTGAAGATACTCATGTATACTTATAAGTTAAATACATAATTTAAATTGCAGTTTAAGTTATTATTAGATGATTCCAGTTTGAAAAATTTCAATCGGAGTTCCACGACGATAGTATGTCCCGATTCTCAACCTTTGATTGCAAACCGCAAAAGTATCCATAATGCTCAATTTTGTAGCTTCTTCCAAACTGTGCATTATTTTTGGACACCAATGTATAATCTGGGAGTATAGGGAGCGATCTGGATGATTTCCGTTGTGTGAATTTGTTTCGTTGGAGTGTGACCTCCCCTACTACTTCATCGGCGCACAGCTCTCTAGCAGGCTTCCCTGCAGTAATGCTAAATGCGCCCAGTACGAATGCTTCATGTGCATTGATACATGCATAGCTTTGCGATGTATCCTCATGAAATCTGAGCAGAGCAGACAATTTTACCTGTTCCTGTAAAAAACAGGAGTAGCTGTCTAAAAACAAATAAATAAATACAATGAACCTGGGGTAAAGGAGAAAGGCACTCTCTTGCACGATTTATTTAGTAATTAGTTATTTAAAATGTACTGCATTTTAATCCTATGTTTTTTTTAGATTGATCTCTACCAAGAAATAAATTTAGTAAATTTCTGAACTTCAAAGCGGGGATGCTTTTCGCATTTTGAGAAAGCGGTACAAAATATAATAATAAGCAGTGAAAAAATGGATAACTAAAAAAATATACAAAAATTCAGGAAGAGATTTAAAAAAACTGGGAATAAGAGATAAAAAAAAAAAACTAGGAAGAGATAAAAGAGTTCTCCCGATAATAGTAAATTAATAGAACTTTGTTTTATAGTTATCACCAACAGAAGATGATTATCTAAAAAATTAATATTTCGTAAATACACTACACAATGGACTGGCCGAATCTTTCCCTACATATTTAACTTTTAATGTGTGGTGTGAATGCATAAAACAAAATGTTCAAATAAGAGTACGACAATATTCTACATATGGTGACAAAGTTAGGAGAAGAAGAATCCTTCAGAGAATAACTCCCTAAAAACTGAATCTAGTTAATACTTTTTTTAAGTAAACTGCTATCTTTGAAATAAAGAAAAAAATATGTAATAATCAGCGAGGCCACTTTCAAGATCGATTGGGGTACATGTGCATGCGACCCATCCACTCGACAGCGACATGCCATGGTCTCAAAAGCTGCCTGCCTATACAATACACAAGCTTTCCGCCAAATGGAAATGGATGGCATTGATTGGTATCCCCGCCCCCTTCAAAGAATTCCTCGGCCAGTGCGAATGTCCGGGGTGTGGAAAATTGAGGTAGTGGAATTTTTTTACGACCCTACATCCTATTGTGATGAAAATAGAACTTCATGAAATCAAACTTCTGGTTTTAAGGAGAGTCTGGCAATTCTTTTTTTCATGCAACAAGTGAATTTCATTTGTACACACATGAAATTAATTAAAATTCTGTCAAAAATAAACTTTTCTTGTAATATATGATAATCAAATTTGCATTAGTAATTTTTTTTTAATTTCTTAAGATGAAAGTAAGTGCAGTACTATATTTAATGCAAAATTGTCTGTAAGAATTTGATATTTCATATATTTTTTAATCCAAAATGTAAATATTTATTAAAGATTTTCCTACTTTCTATTTAAATGACAGATGAAAGATAGAATTAGAAGAATTCATAATTTTATTTTTTAATGGAGTAAAATCTGATTTTTTAAAATAATATTTCTATTTCACAAAATTAGTATGAGACTTACATTCTTTGAATCACTTTTTAATTCACTCAATACAAAATAATTAATTATAATGAAAATTGTGTTTCATTCAGTAATAAAACTGTAGAAGATGCTAAGATTTTATTAAAATGCTGGTGTCTGGTTACCTAATTTAGCCTAGTTCTTGATATAATGGACTTATAGTTAACTTGTGTATTATAGTATTAACGCATTGAGTAAATAGATTTACTGTATGAAAAAATACTAATTTTTTTTTTTGTTTCTGTTAATGTTTTCAATACTGGGAGATGGTGATACCATAAGGTGGCAATAAATAGACGGATTTTTATATATAGCTATAAAACCATCAATCAATTGTATTTTCGTTTTAAAAATTATAATTCCGACGGTAAATATTCCATCTGCTGTTAAATCCAGCCATAAATAAGTTAAGAACACTATTTAGCTTGTTCAATTGAAAAAGAGTTAATTTACTTTTAAGATAGTCCAGAAACACATTTCAGTTTTGAAAAATAGTTTTGAGTCACTACTTTTTATTAATTGTATAGATATTTTTCCAAGCATGATCATATAAAAAAAGCGTCTATAATTTGTGAAATACAGTTTATGCTTGTAAAGAAAATTTAATTGCTTTTAACCTGCATAATTATCAGATTCAAGGCGTAATTAAGACAAATGGAGCGAAATTTGGTGGTTTATTGAATATATATATATAAGATTTTAAAATTCAAATATTTAACCATAACATTTTGTAAATTTTTTTTAAAGATAAACTCCGCGAAAATGAAACTAAAATATTAATTACTATCTGTACAAAAAAAAATTTATGGTGTAACAAAAGATTTAAAAAAATTTATTGTGCATATAGAAATGATTTTATGATGAATATTATGAGTAATGTATCAAATAGCTACTTTGCTTTGTTTAACAAATTTTTTTTCCACTAGGTGACTAGATATGCAAAAATCCCCTTTATTTTAAATCTTTTGAATTCTCAACAGAGTCGACTTTTGAATTTTAGTAGATCCTCCAGCGGATTAAGCCTTGTTGAGACCTATAGACAATTTCCCAAGTTTTTTTTGGGGCCCCTTTCCATTCTAAACTTCCGAAACCAGATATATTTTTTATTGATTTTTTATTTAATTTCTATATGTAAAGCGGTTTCCTATTAAAATATTACGACCAACTGAAATAGCAAACAGTTACTACTTGAGATCATTTCCATCACTTGCTTGTAAAAAAATAATAATTTTACGTTTAAAAAGCAATTTTAAATAAAATGGGAGAAAATAAGAAAAAAATATCTCAGATAAAATATCCTAACATAAAAGTCTCAAGAGCTGGTGATTTGTGGTCAATTCGCCAACTGCAAAAGAGTCATATTGATCCCGGCTTGACTATTTGGAAACCTTAAGAAAAAAAAAATCCTAAGATTAATGTTCTTAAATTTAAAGATGCTTAAGATAAGTTCAAGTGCATGGCTATTCTAAATTAAACGAAGCAAAAAAAAAAAAAATTACCTAAAATTATGAAGAAAAATCGGCCTTGGGCTCCCTAGGTTCTAGGACCTCCCAAGACGGTTCCCCCAATTTGCCTTATCAAATTGATAATCCAGTACTGGTTTCCTGCTGGGTAGTGGAACAGAGATACAGAGTGGGAGTGCCTGCTCAGGTGTTGTCGTTAGAAATCGACCTGGTTTGTCAAATTATATGAGGCTGGGCTATAAGCCAGCGGTCGTGTTGCTTCACATAAAAGCGGACTTATCTAAGCCAAAATAATCTGAATTTTAGCCAAATTGAAAAGTTTTAATTTTATCTTAACTAAATACTCGAAAATAAGTTATTAAATGATTTTTTCTATATCACTGTTTCTTCTATCTTTTTTGTTTCTCTTTCTTACTTTCATGATTCTCTTTTGTTTCGGTTGCTCATTGATTCTCTTTTCGTTTCTCGAATTTACTCTAAATTCTCTTTTGTTTCTCGAAGTTACTCTCAATTCTCTTTTGTTTCTCAAAACGCAATAATGTATAAGAAAATTGGCGAAATAAAATGAAACTAAGCTTACAATGAAAATTGTTTCATTTCTTAATGAAATATATTACAATATAGTACTTTTGTTTTGGATTCTTCAATGGAATGCGTGGATATATTTACAATTCTGTGTAGGGTCCGTCGATTATATGAAAAGTAACATACATAAATTTAATTCATAGCATTTTATGGGCCAAATTTTTACGACCAGTAATTAAGCTGAACTACATTCCGATTTTCATTTTTTTCTTTTGAACTTCTGTTGTTACCCTTTATCTCTAAAATAAGACTTTAATTTATGTTTTTAACATATCAATTACCGATATATAGAGGATCTCCCTTCTTACGTTTTCTGTGGCGTTTTGGGCGTGTGAATCAAATTCATTCCTAAAGGACCCAACGGGAGGAGCGTGATCCTCGTTAAAAATAATCCCAGTGTTCGCTGACAATCTAGGCAACTTTGGACAACAGACCCCCCCCAAACTTTATCTTTAAACTGTTTTTAATAAGAAAATTTTTTATGATTTCCCTATCTTAGGATATTAATATATATATAAAAAGTATTTTAGCATTATGGATTTTGTTCCTTATGCACTACCAGTCCGTTCCGACGCCGAGATCAAACTTGGGACATTGATATATAAACCTGAAGTGTAATACGTGAA
>BGPR01021114.1:0-13560 GCA_013235015.1 Araneus ventricosus
CTGATGTACTTCGTTCGGTGCGTATTGCTATCATCAGCTATTACTTGTACTCTGCCATGCATTCAAATTGTATGTTACCGGTTCTGATCAGTTGGTCGCATGATATCCTTCGCTTCTTTCTGGGAAATAAGTATAATTCATTTACATTTGGAAAATATTTTTTAGAGATTTTCCAAAACTGTTTTGAACTTAGTAGTATAAATAATCACACACTCATTCATTTTAGCTCTATTTCCTGTTTTATAAGCTGCCGTCGTTAACTTGGATGATATGAAATTACCTGCAGTTAGAAACATTTAACTGTGGTGTTGCCAAGAAACAGTGGGTTATGTATTCTGTAAAATTCATGGAAAAAAATATATTTCATTTTATATGTTTAAAGATTCATATTAATTCGACACTGTTAAGTTTTCTTGAGGTGTTCAAGATCCCAAGAGATTTCTGAACAGGTATTAAGGAATAAATCAAAATGCCTTTCCATTCTATATTTTTTGGCTACAAATGGACAGAACCTCATATTATCGAAAACTGTTGTTCTTTTCAATTAGCATTTCTAACTTGTTTTAAATACATCTTGCCAATAAATTTATTAATAGTTAAAGAAAATTACAAGGTGTTAGACACTTCGTATCGAAACTGTTGTTGTTCAATTAGCATTTATAACACTCCAAATGCATCTTTCCAATAAAAATTAATTTTCATGGTTGCTTGAAAAATGCTTGTTATTCAATAAAAGAATAATGAAACCTATGTAAACATTAAAATAGGCAATTCATACTTTTTTAAATTACATTCTGTGATCTTACAGATTTTCCCTACACTACCAGCAGCACTGACACAGTCGGATATTTGTGAAAGCGAATAAATAAGTGCTTCTGATTATGGACAACGAATGTCGCCACGAAAAAGAAAATCCTATTTACCTCTTGTCATCTATTTTAAATATTAAGAAAGATGGGTGAAAGTTTCTCATTAAAGCTCTTTAGAACATTAAAGCATTGGTGACTCATCTAATAACCCCTGAAATTATTAAAATCTTTTCTTTTTCTCTACATTGCTTTTATTATACTATTCATCTGTTTCTAAGATTCTTTTCCGGGCTCTATGTTATTTACATGTTGTTATTGAATCAGGCGGATTGTTTTTTTAAGTTTTAGTATTGTCAGTTAGTTTTAAATTAATGTTATTGATGTGTCGTTGTTAATTCTGATCTACGTTATTTCCGAATTCTATTCTATGCTTTATTACTTGTGTTACTAGATGTTCCCAGCTGACACATGCACCATACAACCACTTGGTAGATGGGCGAAGATGGCTACATAAATAAATAAACAAATATTGAAAGTTTTTATAAATATAGGAAGTAAAATAAATATATAAAATATCGTAAAAAAGATAATGATGGAACAAATAGAAGTTGACAATACATCAGCATTCAAGTTGTATTATATAGTATTCTTTATACTACAATTTTCAATCAATAATTTTCTTATTCTATTAGTAATAATGAAGAAGTACAAAATAAAACAGATACAAGGCAATATTTATTGTCTTAAAAAATATAACAAGTCCCTGTCGGAACGCTGAATTTAAGAAACAAAATTTTTTTTGATTCTCATTTTTCCAGTTTATCAGAGATATGGTACGAATAATTTACGGGTGTAATTTTGTACCAAAAACAGAAAATGAGTGGAGACATGAGCTAATGAAATGTAAGTATTTCTCGAAGTCGGTCCTCAATATATCGTTTTTTATTGCCTTTGTAAAAAAAAAGTTTTTTTATCCTTTAATTTTTTTGTTAATGCATAATGGAGTCATCGAGAACTAGAGTGGGTCAATCCGCATTTTTTTAACTAAACTGAGCTATACATCATATTTTTAAACACTGAAGCCATCCAATTCATTTGACATATACAACTATCTAACTGGAGCAGGTTAAAACTTATTAATCCACCTTGGCTTTTGAAAAAACAAGAAAAAACAAGCCCCTAACATTTCAATACGATTCTTCAGTGTAGAAAAGTAGCGGATAACCCCTCTGGTTCTCAAATTTCTGTTATAGAATGTAGTAAATTAAGCTTGTAATATAATATATCAAATTATGCTTGTTATAGATAACATCAGATTTAAGCTTGCTTAATACTAGTGTCAAGAATTAGGCTTGTTTTTTAGAATGTATCAGAATTACGCTTGTAATACTCATGTCAGAAATTACGCTTGTAATATAATGTGTAGAATTATACTTGTTTATGGGAATGTATCAGATTTAAGCTTGTAATATAATGTGTCAGAATTAGGCTTGTTTTAGAATGTGTCAAATTACGCTTGTAATAATGTGTCAAATTAGGCTTGTAGAATGTGTCAGAATTAGTCTTGTTATAGAATGTATCAAGAATTAAGCTTGTAATATAGTAAGAATTAGGCTTGTTATAGAATGTATCAGAATTAAGCTTGTAATATAATGTGCCAGAATGAGGAGGGACTCTACCGGTAACGAACCATTTTCTAATAAAATTATTAAAGAAATGTTATTAGTTGAATAAGCGATGAAAAAAAGAAAGCAAATTGACATACAATACAGAAGTTTCAAAAACATTGACCCTGGGCTTTAATTTCTCTCCAGATATGTTGAATTACAAAGTTGAGAAAAAATATGCAATTCATGACACTGGTTAAAACTGCAGAGCCCAAGAGCGAATTTAAGGCATTTTACCAGACTAACCGTTTTTTGCGTCGATGTTACGAAAATCGATAGCTAAAGTATTTCGGGCTGAATATAAATAAATCAAACCCGTTATATCTATATTTTTGGTTCATTTTTTTTTATAATTGTTGGATAGATACGAAATTCCGGAAAAATACTGTTGATATTAATATAAGAAGTAGTTTGTGTCAGTGATCCTTATTTTTTTGGAGGTACTGCCCAGAGCAAAATCGCATTCATTGTAGTACCTCTGGATCAACCAAGAATTTTTAATCACGAACTATTGGCATGGGATCACCGGTACTCAGTTTGGCAGCTTGAGCTCTATCGATTCTGCTTTGTACAAGTCGATAATATCCATCATCTTTGTCACCACCTAAAATTAGATTTATATTTACGTTTACATATATGACAGAAAAACTTTTTATGCGAAAGTATATTGAAATCATTCTTTTTACTTTTTTCTCATTATACGAAGTATACAAGATATGTAATCGTCAAGAATTCGAACTCGATATTTTGACGAATCACCACGTTTTAGACCTCCTGATTCCAGAAAAAAAAAAACACAATTTTGGAATTTATGTCTGTTTATGTGTCTGTGAACGATAACTCGAAAACTATTAGCTACGGGGTGAAATTTGGCGGTATGTGATCTTTACACATCATTTGCAGGATTCTATCAAATTTTTCAACAAATCCGTCTACAGGAAGTCCCTGTCTGTCCACTTTCATGTGAACACTATAACTCAAAAAATCTGAATAGCTAGATGGATAAAATTTGGTACAGTTTTATCATCATGAATGTAAGAGTCCGTATAAATTTTGGACCAAATCCAAATCAATGACTGTCTGTCATTCTGTATAAATCGCATACTGTGAAATTATACCTCATAGTTCTTTTAGTAGATAAATAAAACTGGTATCACGGATGCAAGCTTATTAATTATAGATCTGTACCCAATTTTCATCTCAATAGGTTAAAAAGAGGTGTTCAAATTACATATTCCGAGATTTTTTTACTTTTGAAACAGATCCTTGTCTCCACACATGCTTACTGTTAATCTCTGTGCATGATATTCAACTAGCGGGCGCGCTTGGCTCTTTTTCTTCCTTTTGGCTGCCTTTTTCTCCTTTGACGAATTCTGATCCCGCTCAGTTCCCAGATTTCCGTTTGTTTTGTTGTTTTTTTTACGTGTCCTGGAGAAACTTGTTGCGTTCTGGGAATTCGAGCAGATTCGAAATTTTATCCGAGCGAGGTTGCGGGGAACTGACACGCTATACAGCGAGTTTTGAGAATGAGTATACGAGAGAAGTTTAAGGAGGCCACTCGCTGGTTATAGTATTTCATCTCTAGCAGAACAATGGGAGTGTCCCTAGGTGCTTTTGGTGGAATGCTTCGATCTTCCACTTTGCCCAAATATGAGAATAATTAACCTTCATGCAGAAGAAAACATTGGAATAATTAGACCGTGGGGCTAAAAGATTCATTTGACTCAGGAGGTGAAAATATGGCTAATAGTTTAATTCCTAAATATAAAACCAGGAAGTTTTACTATAAGGCTTTATAATATAACTAAATTACTCTTCATTCGAAGATTTCCCGTCAAAATTTGATGATATTAAATAGATATATGCGAGGAGGAATGTTTAACATTGATTGAAAACAAATAAAATGTATGTTTTACTTGTGAAATATTTTTTTATTTACATATTTCTTTATTTAAACCTCTTGGTAAACAACATTTACATTAGTAGTATTTTTTCGGTGTTTGATTTTATTATAATTCAATAACCATGAAATTTTCAACTTGTCAGACACCAGTCTAAGTTAAAATTTCAAAGGAGTCTTTTCCGAAATTCTAATCAAAACAAAACGCTACTCTGCTTGTCGGTTTGCCAAAATATAAATCAAATTATATCGTATCACATTGCAATCAATAATCCCAGATGCATCGTGGTTAAACTATATAGCACGCAGTATATACACTCTAGCGTAATTTACTACTGTCGTTAAAAAAAACCGGAAATTAATTTGAAATATATGATTAATATAAGTTAAAAATTTATCTTGGGAACTATTGATCATAGCGAGACAAATTGTATATCAATCGATAGCAAATTTTATTTCACTATTTTAGAGCTATTAAATTTGAAATTAGAACGACAATTACTTTTTAAAATTTAAAATTGCAGGTTCTCTAACAATGAAATAATGCTGTTTTAACGTCTCGCAGTGCTTTGGCGTGGTTTTATTATTGTTGAGTCCGGAGCGTTACCGAGAGACAGATCTGGGCTATTATATCAATATCTAAGAAGAATATGCAAGCGATGCATCATTCCAGGTGGTGGATGAGCCTCATTATACGAGTACAAAGCGTTAAAATTTTGAATTTTTCGGTTATTAAGAAATCTGGAATTTTCATTGGGATAACGTTTCACTCGTCTAAATTAGCATTCAGATATCATTATTAAGTGTCAGAAACAAGATCGTACACTTCCGGTTGTGCGAGGATGCATACTGGATACAATAAAGGTTACAAGCAACAGCATTTGAAAAGTAATTATTATGGGTAATATGGCACCACGTGGAGACAGAGGCTTGGGAAGTGGAAGTTGTCTTACAGAGGTTGTGCGGGTTAGGTGGCATAGAGTTCGTGGGCGATGTCTGAAGACCTATTGAAATAACCGTAACCGTAAACACAGCCCCGACCTGCCAAAGCACACGGGTGAACACTGAATGACAGTCGTGCGATAGCGACGAGTGAGGTCGGGTCTAATGGCCAACACAGCCTCACGGCCCCACCCTCCCGTGGTGATACTATCACTTTGGAGGGGCACGCCCCCATTCATGTGCCCCGAGGCGGGCAGGTTCCTTCATATACAAACCTGAGCAACTCACACTTGGTGGTGCTCACTTAAAACTATTGAAATAGCAAGACATTTGAAAAGTGGTCTCAACTTGAAGTTGCGACTCGTATTCGTTTCTTTATGGGCGAAGAATGTGCCGCATCCGACGCAAACGCCTTGGCATTTTGAGTGATGGTGTCATCCACCTGCTTGACAATACAAGGTCCCACCTCCTCTCAAAACTCAAAAATTGCTGCAAAAGCTCAGTGGAGGGAATTCTGGAACCACTCCCTATTGATTTGGCACCAGTGAATATTTCTTTTTTTCCAAATTTGAAGGAAAACTTATTTGGAAAAGTTACTTCAGTTAGTGATGTGGAAACAGCTGCCGAAATTGTCTCAATGGGCGGGGACATGATTTTTACCAAGCCAGGTTGCACAAGTTACTGCGTTCAGATAAACGCGCCTAAATAGATTTGTTAATAATGTGGAAAGAGTGATCAGAAAGTGTGCCTCTTAATTCCTTTTTGTATTGTCTGCTATTTTTTAATAAATAATTTTTTACTTATTACCATGTTTTTAGGATCTATCTTTGTATGTAATTCCCTTCAAATATGGTATATAACTATTATAGAATGTATTCTTTATTTTTTTCAATGGCGTCGTTTCGAGAGATAAAGTTACTTTTTTTTCTTGGAAAAGTCAGCTCTTCTAAGATAGTATAACAAATTTTCCTAAAATACAGGGCAAATATTGCGACAGGCCTCCTGCTTAAAGAAATTGTGACATCACTACTACTACAACAAAGGATCTCCATCTACAACTACTACTACTACAGATTACTATAGCAGAAAGACGATTAGATCTCTCAGTCTTAACAAAACCATTAGCAACCTACAACTCTAAATTCTTGTCTCTCTATACAACAAATTTTCGAAACATAACAAAATGAATTAAGCACTTTGTGTTAAGGGTTTTATCTATTCAGAAAACGAATTCTATAACGAACTCGAAAGGTAAATTAGATCAACGGTGTTAAAGTGGGTTTAACTGTATCCAGAAAAAGGTAAGAATTCTATAAGGAACTCAGTGAAAGAACTCGAAGACAAACAAGGTTTAACTTACATCCAGCAGATTGTTGATCTGCAATATTTTGTATTCTGGGATCATCGGTAATGTTAGTGAGGGATTTTTTGTCTGGCTGGCAAGCATTACTCGCAGCATCCCTTAGGGGTGGCTTTTGGCACTTTATTCGAATACGTTCATATACATCCTAACACGGATTTTCGACGATCCACATTCCATTTCCTTCAGAACATCTGCCACGACGCTCCCCGTTCTTGAAAACCCACTCAAAGATGAAGCTGGAACCTTCAAATCCTGAAGGTCCGTGCCAGAAATCTATAAAACTGGTGCGGTGGTTCCGTTGACCACCTAAAATCTCTCAGTCTGAATGCCGATGTTCGTCAGTGGGATCTAGATTCTGCAGCATGTCAGTTCAGCGAGGAGAATCCTCAGGAGCGTCAATCTTTTTTTTTTTTTTTTTTTTTTTTTTTTTTTTTCCATCGGTGGGACCCCAAATCATGAGGATCTCCTGTAAGAGTGTTATGAATTTATTGTATGTTAAAAGAGTTTAGTTTGAAATGCCAGTATGTAAATTCTTGGCGAAAGAGAATCCTCCAGGAGAGTGTCCCGCATATTAAAACCATCGATGGAACCCAAATCATGAGGATCTCCTCCTGTAAGGGTGTTATAAAATTATATGTTAAAAAGAGTTTAGTTTGAAATGTGAGTATGCCAGTTCATGCCAGGGTATATCCTCCAGGAGAGTGTCCCACATATTAAAACCATCGATGGGACTCAAATCATGAGGATCTCCTCCTGTAAGAGTGTTATGAAATTATTGTATGTTAAAAGAGTTTAGTTTGAAATGTGAGTATGCCAGTTCATGCCAGGGTAGATGCTCCGGGAGAGTGTCCCACATATTAAAACCATCGATGGGACTCAAATCATGAGGATCTCCTCCTGTAAGAGTGTTATGAAATTATTGTGTGTTAAAAAGAGTTTAATTTGAAATGTCAGCATGTCAGTTCATGCCAGGGTAGATCCTCCAGGAGAGTGTCCCACATATCAAAACCATCGATGGGACCCAAATCATGAGGATCTCCTCCTGTAAGCGTGTTATGAAATTTATGTTAAAAATAGTTTAGTTTTAAGCGAAATCCAAGTTAGGTGTAAGGAACCCAACGGTACATTCTCCATTTAAACAGAACAAGCACATCAGAACTTTTAAGTTTTCCCACTTGCAACCCCATTTCCACCATAAAAGTTTCGCCACGATTTTATGGTATGAAAATACTCAAGCACACTGAGCAGTGATGAGTGAACACTAAAAGGAAACTCGTGGATCATAAATAATAAAAATGTTTTATCACTTGCATAAATAAAAATAACCATATGGAGAATAATAATCTACATTTAAATATAGTTAAAAGCCTTATCGTAATATATGCCTTGGAGTAAATATATTTAAAAAAATTTCAAACCTCTGGCTCGGAACATTGTAGCATTGTAATGTTTTGGGCTTGATTCGTTTGTCTAATCTTCGTCTGGTTTGATTGCATTATCTGTTGCATTCCGTGCGTAATTATTTTTAAAACGCGCAGTTCATCGAAGAACGTATGCCTGAATGTCTAGTGGTTAGGGCGACAGGTTGATAACCGAGATTTCTGGGGTTCGAATCCAAGGTTCGTATGCGCGCTCTCTTTTTGTCCCATGTTCATCCAACCGGTTCAGTTGCTGTCATGGCACGGGGACATGGGGCGGTGTTCTGTCTTTTCAATTCCTTATAGTACTAGCTTCAATCCATGTTTTTATCCATTGAACGTTATTCTCACCACAGAATTTACAGACAGCATGCCCACTCGCCGTCGGCGCGGTGCGATGCGAGCCTGCCCTCCCCGCCCGCCGGCGCGTGTGTGGAGCGCTTCCCCATCACCCCCGGCTCCACCGATTGCGGCGCGTTATGGGCTCCCGTTCCACCGGCCCAGCTCATCCGGTTCGCCATGATTTTAAATTTTTAATTAGACTTGATTTTTTCAGATTTATTTGCTGTATTTTTGTCATATGGAATTTTATTCTGCTTTTTTAAAGAGTCTCGTACACTGTGTGTACCTAATCACATCATTGCATTTAATCGCTACCCATGTCACGGGTGAAGTTTGTAACCTTGGGTCTTTGTGCCATCAACCAGACTGTGTTTATCATATGTACTATTAACTAGATCATGTTCATTGTTTATAGCCTCAACCAGACTCTGTTCATTATATATGCCATCAACCGGACTGTGTTTGCTGTATTGGCCATCAACCAGATTGTTTGTGTCCAGCACCCTTTAATTGGGCTACTTTTAACCACTGCCGCTGTTCTGGCAATGTTTGTTTATTTTTAGATTTGACTCAACAAATCTGTCCTTTGGGACTGGAGCCCGTCGTTCCCCCGACGTGCGTTGGGGGTTTCTCTATTTCCCCTGTGGCCTATTTGGCTTTACACCCATTTTGGGTAGGCTGGTACACCGTGGGTATCAAAAAAAGACAGCATGCCAGCTTAAAAATGTTATCATGTTAAAAAATAGACTATCTTACCTGCAGCTCTGTACAAAGTTGGAAGCCAGTCCGATACATGCATCAGCTGCTTCGCAACACGTGGTTTCTTAAGATTCAGCAAAGGACTCCAGATGACTGCAGGGACATGGATTCCCCCCTCCCACTGTGTGAACTTGTTGCCCCTCAGGGGGTAGTTGGATCCATATCCACCCTCCTTTGGGTTCACTTCGGCGCCGTTGTCAGAAACGAACATAAAGATGCTGTTCTTAAGCATATCTTTTTCGTGCAGAGCTCTAAAGACGGATCCAACACCATCATCCATAACTGACACTGTGGCTACAAAATAGCAAGGATAACATATTTAGATGTCATAAATTTTTTAAAAAGCTGAGACATTTGTTCTTCAATTTTTATAAAATTATACAGTTTGATTTGAATCATGTTATCTGTTAGGTTTGGTTTGGCGCGTCAACCAAACACGTGGCTACATCAATTGTCAGCTTCATACCATTTTTGTTAGAAATGGACAATGTTTTAAAATATTTTTTTAAAGGAATAACCAAATAATGCAAGTAATTATAGTTGAAATTAAGGTGGAAGAGTACGAAAAAACCCTTAGAATAACAGTAAAATAAGAATATAAAATCTTATGGATTTGAAAATACCAAAGAACGAACCCGTGGAATTTCGGTAAGTAACACGAGCATTGTAAGTGCCATTTGAGTTTATGAGTGAGCTTTAAAATATGGACATGACAATGATATGGGATACTCTCGATGTCAACAGAGATATTATTTAGCATTTTACTTTATCAAGATTGTAAATCAGTATCACTGGGTTGGTTGGTTGAGGTTTAATGGCGCAAGAGCCATTTTTGGCTAAACTGCGCCAAACGTATGGTAGATAAGCTGGATCACGGTAATAAAAAATATGGTGTTACATTAAAAGAGGTAAATAAAATTCTAAAATAAATTTGAAATTCATAGTTGCATATGAAAAGATAAAATCATGTTACCAAAAATGGATAGATGAACGATGAAAAGAGATAAAAAACGGAAGTTTTAAAATAAATCAGATGTAAAATATGTCTAAAATATCACATGGTGGGCAAAGACCAATAAATGTGGAACGCTTCACGATTTTACGTGTCATCCTTGCGCAGGGGCCATGCTAATCTTCTCTGTATCGTTCCAATTTTAGTATATGTACTGCCGAAGCGAGTACCAGTATCACTGGGATTTAAACTACTCCTGATTGTGAAAATGTTAATTATCTGCCATGCTAACGATATCTAACTGTAACTATTCGCGTTCAATACTCTTTTTAAGTTGCAGTCGTCTAAAATTTGTTAGTGCATTCGTTAAGAATTTGTTTCTAAACTCGTGTGTAAATGTTGATAAAATGTTGATGCAAAATAAATGCTTTGTTAAGTGAAATGAGGCAAGTTTTTTAATAGTATATAAATGACCTCATATCTTTTATCAACATTCCTGGTGTGTTATTTGGTAGAACTCTATAGAGTTAGTTTAGGAACTGTTTGATACATCTACTGACAAATGCTAAAAAATTTTTAACGCCTTAACACATTCGCTGCGACATACAAATTAGATTCAAGCTCCAGAAAAAAACAACTGGTAGCTTTGCTTTCTCTAGAAATTTATATACCAAAAAAGAAAGAAAGTGAACATATTTTGCAGAAATCTATTAACATGTCCAATTTATCGAAACTAAAATGCAAGTCAAATTCTAATGCACAGCAAACATTCCTGGAAGACGAGTTATCTCGTCCGTAGCAGGGAATGTGTTAAAGCTTCTAGAAGAGATCGAAAAATGTACCTGCATGAATTCTTCGGTAAAAGTTTTTGATATATTTAAATTTTGAAATAACTTCTGGAGGCGCTTCCTCGGGTTTGAAGAGGTTGCCGGCATGAGCTGCGAGATGGGCTAGATATAGGAAAAGAGGCTGAAAATAAAAACATTTTTTTACAGATTTTTAGGTACCTTAAAATATTGTTTTCGAATACTCTTCATTTAAATACAGTTATTTCCCAACGATAGTTCGGAAGATTAAAGACTTTTACAGTAATTGCAATTAAACAGCACATTAGAAGGAATTATGAGCAAAAATAAATCTTAATGAATATTAATTAATTTCTGTAATATCTGCAAGTTGTGAATTATATTTCAGTAAATTTAATTTCTAAAATTTTGTTCTGTTGAGAACAAACAAATAAAAAAACTTCAATATAACTCATAAAAGTATTTGGCTCTTTACAAAAAGTGTATTGCTGTAACTATAAGGTGTGTCCAAATGAAAAGGAGACCTCAGCTGTATCGGCGTTGTATCAAATCTCAGTGAGTTAATGTGCTAGCCGATAGATGGCGTGACGGTATTCCCAATTGCACCTGCGTAGTTAACGGCTTCGCAACAATATCCTCATTTCTGGAGAGTTGTTCCCGCAGTTCGTTGCACGATGGATTCCTCCAGATCAGCACAAAGAGCAGTTATCCAATTTGAGCATGATTCACAAATTTATCGCAGGATGAAAGAGGTGTACGGATAGCAGTGTCTCGCACTGTGCACCATATTCCTGTGGTGTCAGCGTTATGAGGCGAGTCGCGTAAACGTCAAGGACTTGTCACGCCCTAGACATGCGCACGTTGTGACCAACAGTGCCACGATTTAGGCTGTGGATGAGCTCATACGGAAGAATCGTTGGATAACTACACGTGAAATTTCTGTTAAATTGTCGATAAGCAAAGGAACTGTGCATCACATAATCCACAAAAAGCTTGCTTATGGCAAAGTTTGTACACAGTCGGTGCCCAAGCATCTGTCAGAGAATCTGAAGACGGCGAGATGGAAGCTGGATCCGTCAACAACCCAGGAGTTTCTACACTGAAGCCTTCCTACGCGCTGGGATCAGTGCATCAATGTCAATGCCGATTATTTATAGTTGTACTGTTCCACATGAACTGTAATTAGAATATTGTTATTAAAATTTCTTTACCTATAACTGTAGTCTCCTTTTAATTTGGGCACACTTTATATTTGAACATAGTTATGTAATGAGAAACGAACTGCCATTTTATGGAATTCGAATTCAGTAACGAAACTTTGACCTAAATGCGTGAAATTTATCGGCCAAAATTGAGCAACCAGTAATCTAGTAGAATTTTCAGTGATTGTTTTGACTCCAACATTAAGGAAAATTTTTTGAAATGTTAATTTACAAAAACGACTAAATCTCGGAATGTTGTTTTGGTGTTGGTTCCTTATAGCATAACTACATTTATTTTTTGCATATTCAATCAAATGATCAAAAATTCTAATTACACTTGCGCAAAATTTAAGCATAGTAGTGATGTTCAAGCAGGCAGCCTTGAAATCGGAGATTGCTGCTGGTAGCTATGAGTGTAATGAACAAACCGTTAAGAAGAAATGTGATTTATATACAACTAGCACAAACAAGACATCACACTTCAGGAGGGAATAAGTAAAGCGTGTGCCTTCTTCGCGCACAATGCATTATCATAAAGACAGAGAGGATAATGGGTGGTATTAAATGCGTTTTCTGAAATTTCAGTGACTTATTAATGCAACATAGCTAGAAAGAATCATCTAGACGACATCGCACATGTGAGAACGACCTGCAAGCTTGATAAAATGCGTGGTATAGTAGTTGTAGTCAAACAGTTCAGTATCGAACACAGTATTGTTTTAATTGCTTGGACTACCTTACAGAACACACGCATAGCTGTGAGGAAGATTGGAGGAGTTTGGTAAAGAGAAACAACACCAGTGCTGACAGATATATCGTTCTGCTGGCGAAATAAGACAGGCCCCAGTTAGCGGGAAAAAATTTTAAGCATTTTCGTATGGCAACAGGTCTTCAAACATTCATAAGGACTAGCTGCATTGAAGGGTGTTGCACGGACTCTTTAGAATAATGGGATATTGCCGGGAAGAGAGAAGTTAGGTCACGCGAGGACTCGGTATCCATATATTTTCATATCCCCGCCTACGTTTTTCCAACAAATATTGTCACTTACTTTCCCTAACAAACGTTAAGAAGTTAAACACCTTAATACAAAAAAATAAAAAAAAAAAATGCAAGAAAACGTTTTTTTTTCGCTGTTAATAAATCCAAACACAGAAGCTCGCTAAAAAAGAAATACCAGCTTCCGTTAAATAAATAAAAAAAATGCAAGAACACCGTATAGGATTTTTTCTCAATAGATGACAGCATATGATGTATATAACAGTAATTTTACGAAATGAAATGAAACACCGTGAAACGAAAAAAAGCAAGATTTTTCCAATGCTTATAAATCAAAACACGTAAGTTTGCTAAAAAAGAAAAAAAACCTTATATACAATTATACAAACCAACTTTCGTTA
>BGPR01021115.1:3815-26922 GCA_013235015.1 Araneus ventricosus
CTATGTTTGCAATTAGTTTGTCATGACAAACTAATTGCAAACATAGCAAAAACAGAACAAACACAACCTCGGATTAGAACTCGCGACCTAGCGCTTGGGAAGCGGGCGCTCTAACCATTCGGCCAGATAAACTCTGGGAGGAGAAGATAGATTTCGCTAATGCATCGTTCGATTCGATTCGTATACGATTTATTTTAAACTGTTTTCTTGATTTCATTAATTTTTTGAGTTGAGAATATGATTTGAAGTCAAAGAGAGAGCGATTTTCGCTAATAACTAAGTTTTGCTAGTAGAATAAATTATGAAATTAGAGTTCAAAAGTAATTACTTTAAAATGGCACAAAATGTATAAGTTATTATTTTTCAACAAACATTGACTGTTTTTTCGGTTTAATTTTGTTTATAAACGTTAAAATTTCAACATTAAGAAAAAGGCGATATAGTTTTCTTTAAAGTGCGAGTGTTATATTTAGTAAAAAGATGGAAAATGTTTCAAAATTTTTTTATAAAAAAGTTAGTTTTTTTACAAATTATCATTGATTTATTGAATTAATAAAAAGAAGGACGGTCTAGGAGATGCTATTAAAAATCGGATATATTTTTTAAAACAGAGACAAAGATAATTATCTCTTTGTGCTATCTTTGCATCAAGCTTGTTTTGCAAACTTGCAGCAAATTTGTATTGCAAGGAGGTGGTGTTAGTTGTCACGGCGAACTTGCTACAAGTTCGCTTCAAGCTTGACGCGTCAAATTTGCGATGACAAGGTAATATTAAGTCAAAATGAAACTTGCTGCAAATTTACGTGCTATCTGGGTAAGACCTGCAGCAGGTTGTTACGCTCTTAAAGAAGAAGAAGAAAATAAAGTGCACACTATTTAAGAATTTCAATTTTTAAAGAATACTTCTTACTGTCAAAGATAAACAACTCAAAAGTACAGAAGTGTATTACATGCACCCCATTTCATTTAAGGCAAGTCAACATATGTTTTAGTTCAATAGATGACTTTTCAAATCTGTCAATAATTACTCAGCATACAAATCATCTAAAAATTCTCTTTCGATAGATGGCAATATATAGGATTTCAAGTTCTCGGACAATGAATTTCTTAATAATGTCTTTATGATCCTTAGCTTCGAAATTTCATTAATATCATTACATCATTCATCACTCAAAAATGAATTTCAAACTCCTTAAAGAAAAAGTTCTTTTAAAATACACTACATAAACTACTTACTATTCTGCTTAAAAAAAAAGCGCAGGAAATTTGCTAGAAAAAGAGTTTTTTCCTTTCTCTCTCTTACACACACCTCCTGGGGGCCCCATATTGACTTAAGTGTAATGGGGCCCACTTGCCATCGGGCAAGCTGGCAACCTGGCCAGTCCGCCACTGCTCATATGGCAAGAAAAGACCACTCCTTAACCAGGCATGCCACACTCCACCACAGCCCGTTGAGTAGCTGCAAATTTTGCCGCCCTTCCTTTAGAAGTCACATAAGACCCTTAATCCTTAACAAATAGTAAGAAAACTCCAGGCAAAAACATTTTAATAGTAACGTAAGCTGCCGTTTGACACCCTTCATCTCAGCAGACAGGTTCCGAAATCATGTGCCCACCATCAGCCTTTATTCATATATTGGTAAATTGAAGGGATAATTAAAAAAATATAAGTTATTATAGTATTTATTTTTTATGAACACGACTAACCAGCTAGGCCTGCTGCTCTGCTCTTATTAGTTATAAAACTGTTTTTCGGCATGTCGGAATTTTCCACCCCTTTGGAATTGCCGCATAGGAGCCAAATTAGTTATGTCACTGATCACACTCGTGTGAAAAATTTGACCTAATATGGTTGATTGTTTGGATTAAGCTCAAATACATAACAGATTGTCTGCATAATTGTGTTTCAAACTGATGACCCTTAAGCGGGACATTCACGAGTAGACCACTCCACTTTTTTTTGGAACACATTGTACCAAAACGTTTTGTCAATGTGAAAACCCGATGAAAACTGCCGTCGACAGAGGGAGAATTCGGAATTCAAACATCGTTGGATTTCCATTCATCCCTTTCGGCCATAAAAGTGAAATACGATCCTTCAAGGCGGACGATAAATTCCGTGTGGGGGACTTTGGGGAGGTGGAACGTGCGTTGGAGTCAAATTGGAGATATCAAGGCGGGGAGGGTGGGTGCGCTCTCCAAAAAGCGAAAGCCCCATATGAAGGAGGAGTGTGGGTGGAGTAGGGGAATCAAAGCAGTCAATAGTGCGTTTTGGAGCTTTCGTGAATGACCCACCTATATGGATCAGCCAGCCATATTCTTCACCAGCTTGAATGGGTGGAAAACAAACCGGTTTTGGTCCAAATGGAGTAGAACAGCCTTATGGTGAATGTACAGCTTTAGTCCTGTGCCTACTCGGAAAACTCTGCCCTTGTATAAATGACCACCTGAATCTCTTCTTGAGTTATATCATACTACTATGGCTTTGGTGGAAGTAAAGTATTTTTACAACATGTAAACATTACACCTCTGTTCATAAAAGGAAACTAGGCTCAAACAGCAAGAGCACCAGTCTTACCAGACATTTACAGTTTAAAAGGCGAGTCAAACGAAAGAACATTTCTTTGGTGTGGAATCTAATAAGTATTTTGAAGAAATAAACAAACACAGAGATGTAAACCTTCTTGATTGGTAACATTTTAGCAATGCGCAATAAAATGAAGTTTATGAGAAAATCTGGAAAGATAAACTTCACAAAAATAACACTGATAATTTTTTTTCACAAAAAATGTTCAATTAAATGACCTTCACGAAAAAAATTCTTGCACAAAAAACTAAAGCCTTGCACAGAAATAAATGCATTTACTGGTTTTAATGAACCTTGTTACAGAATTAATAATAATAAAAAAATGCAACAATGAAAAATTTACAAATCTTTCTTCCTGGAGATTGGCAGTGTGTTTAAAAGGGATCTGTAAAATTGTATCATCATCATACAGAGAACAAAATTACGCACAAAAGTGATTATAATTAAGGATATCATTACTGTCAGGTACAATACTACAGAAGAAATCGTTATTTGCAAGTACTGTACCTGAGGACAAAGCTTTATTAGCAGGAATTATACTGCAGATACCAGATTATACCACAGTTAGATTATTTACCAATCAAATTTTGGCTGAAAGATCGACTTTTATTAATTATGACCCTATATAAACCAGACAAGTTTGATTATTTGAATTTCTACTTCTAAAACTATATGAGCTTTATATTGGAGAGAATCTCTCGATTTTGAACATTGCTCATATGAGAAAGAGAGGACCACACTCCAAACTTCCTCACCAAACTCAGTGGAGTAGATGCAACTTCTGATGTCCTGCCTTCACAAGTTACATAAAGCACATAAAAGTAAAATAATAAATTGTTGGGGGAAAAAACCATTTTATTAGTAACGTAAACTGTTGTTTGACACCTTTGATCTCTGTAGATAGGCTGCAAAATCATGTGTCCACCACCAGCCTTTATTCATATATCCATAATTTACCGCCAAAATTTGAAAAATAGAAGAACATTATTTATTTCCAGCAGAACCCTGGGAATCATTTTAGAAAATTTTGCTCATATGATCTTGGGTTTAACTGGATTTATAGCTAGATGAACTCTGTAATCAGTAACAACTGAAAGAGAAGGTACACTAAATTCTCATTCAATGCTTCTAAGTCTATTTAAGACATTTTAAATAAATTTGTTGCAAATTATTGCATTACATTTATTTTATGCAGTATTTCACAGAGAAAAAAATTTCCAATGTCTATTTAAATAAAAAAGATAACAAAATTGTCAATAGAATGCAAATGGAACTGCAAACAATTATTGCTATTGCTACTAAATCAGTAAAATTCAACAGAAAATTCATAAAAGTGTGCATTAATCTATCTTGTTAGTAGTTAAAATAATGAAGATAAACAGGAAATTTCCAGATAATTATTAAAAAAAAGATATAAAAAGACCAATTTATTTTAAAAATAGGTACTCCTTATATAAAAACAATAACATGTATAAACTCAAAATATTGTTCTGAATTAGTCCAGGACACCCAATTGCAGCAAAACTTCTAATGCTATTTCAGATAAATATAATATTTCCAAAACTTATTTTTATATACAACATACCAAACTTATACTCTTTTTTTCGTAATTTATTTTGAACATTTATTTTTTAGTTAACAACAAAAGGCTACTTAAAAAATTAATTAACATCAATTTTGGGAGTCAATGTTATTTTCACTAGCTAGCTTCTTATAACTGAAAATATATAATCACTATATAAAATAAAATGTAAATTTCAAATGCACATAATTCAATATGCTATAGTTGTCATTCTAATTCTTAGAGAAAATTATTGGCATTAATAGCATGTATGTCTCATGAGAAAAGACAATGAATGAAGAAGCACACTTAACATAATGTCAAGCCAAGTTTCAACAGAAATTTGAAAATAAATAGAAATATCTAAAAAGAATTTTACTTATACAATTTTTTCTTCACAAAATAACTCTCAGAATGGAGCAACTATATTATTCTTCAGTTCTTTTGTTTCCTTTGGCTAAAACAAAAGCAAATAATGAAATTGCTTTCTCGGGATGTTCAAGAAAATTATTAGTATAAAATTTTTTTGTATTAATGTATTAAGCACTTAAACCTGATATCCAGGTTATCTGAATATATACAATAAGAAAGTTACACCTTATTAAAAGAGCAAATAAAATATTATTAAACTTAGAAATATAAATCATTAAGAATAAAATTAAAATAAGATACAACCAAGCTAGATTCTTTAAGCTTATTCATTGTTCAATCTTAATTTATAAAGAATTTTCATTTTGTAAAGATGATTTTTGTATTTACTTAAAAGAGAATATTAAGAGAGGAGGGAGAATATCAGTAAAATTTAAAAAAAAAAAAAATGTCAATATTGTTTTTTAGCAAAGTAACCAATTCTTTTCTATCTTTTAAGTATAAAGGAGAGATGGAATGAGTTAAATCATTTTGAAATTAATTTTTTTAAAGGCAAAATATATTGAATATTTCAAAATGGCAAAATATTTAAATTCCAATAACAGTTTGATGTCTTATAAAAGCAACATAGTTAATTTGTATATTTAATATATTTTCTCTCAAAAACTAATTTTCTATCTTGAAAAATCAAACCATAATGATATATGAAAGCGTTATTTCTAACAAACTTTAGAAGTACAGAATGTAAAAAGAAGAAAATGATTTCAATCCTATACGACAAAGAAAGTAAAGACGTTACAACTTGTAGTACCTATCTCACCAAATATAGGGAAGACCAAGGTACAACGGACCATCCACTATTTATTTTATTCCTCTTTTTGAATGTTTCATATTTCAGTACAAACCAATACATTAGTTTGTATCTATAAATATCATTCGAAATGTAAGTGTTAAATGGGATAAAATTATTTTAAAAAAAGGTAGTATTGTCACAGAAGAACATTTCCACAGGTGATGTAAAGTAGACATGAAAATTTTAAATTATTATTTTATCACTAATATATTAATTTGGCCTAATTCTTTTGTTACAAAGTATATGTTTAACATAAGTTTATGATGATAACTTTATATTCTGTTTATAGTGATACAGAAAACAATGATGACAGAATCATTTCACAGTATGATGCTAATTTTGGTAGTGAAATAAAAGTTGGGAACTACATTTCAGTCAAAAAAGACAGAGATCCATTTAATCAGTTTAGTAAAAGAAAAAAAAGGTGAGGAATACTTTCTTGCGAGATTTATGCGGCAAAAACATAACCAAAACATGTTCATTTTCTTCCTATATTATAGATGAATCTCTAGAAAAGGTTCAAGAAATTATAATGAGTCTTTCAGAACCTACAGGAGAATTTCAGTGACACAAAAATCTTTTACTATGTAATTTGACAAATGTAATAATCATTAATCTCGCATTATATGTATCAACTGAAACCATGAATAAACAAATATGATGTGATCTATGTTTAGTGCTATTAAAAATTATACTACATTAATATATTTTCAAAAATTTACTGGTGGTCTATAGTACCTCATGCTATGAACCATTATACCAAGGGGTACAATGGTCCACTTTCTTACTTGTTGCTTAAAAAATTTATATTAAAAAGTATACATAATTATAGATTTGGAGTGAATGTAATATAAACATTAATATGTAGATAACATGTATGTATTTTTTCAGACACAAAAAAGGCAGTTCTTCGAGAGCAAAATTTAAATAATATTAAAAAAAAAATTAAGTCAATTCCTACTTAGGTCAGCGATCTACACGCTTCATCACTGACGGTATTTATTCCTAAATTTATATCCTGCTAAATATCTTATATAAGAGAATTTTTTTTTCTCCCATATAAAACTAAAATTAATTAATTAAATTTAATTAATGAATTAATATTTGAAAAAACTGTATTAACATCAAGTGTCATCCACTACAAGTTTTAAAAAAATGTATTTCAACTTGAGTGGATGAATAAAAAGTATTTTATTAACGATTGAAAATTTGAACAGGATATATAAATAAATATATATAGGGAAAGTGTGAACTAAAAGTAGGAATTCAAAAATGGTGCATTGTACCCTGATTGCCCCTACATGATATCATATAACATATTTAGTATCTTCTTTCCAACCATAAATGCTTTACGTACATTCAATACTCTTAAGGGTGATGAGGTTGAAACATGCCAAGTCGAATTTCATTACGAATGTGTGACACTTTGATGCACTACACCAGGGGTTCCAAACCTTTTTTTCTCTCGTGCACCCCTTGGTTAATTATTTTATTTTTGCATACTCCCTACTGTCATATACCCCCAACCTTCTTTTACCTCTGTGCTACTTTACAAGTCATTGTTATTTTTTAGCAGCCCTCCTATCCCCCCTCAAACAATACCTCAGTGGAAAAATAATAATAATTTTGTTCAGACTTAGATTAGCGTATGAGTCAAACGATTTAAATTAACTCGATAAAATTTTTAGGATTTATTCATTTTACATTTTATTCCATTATTCATTACAGTAAACCTAAAACAAAGGAAAAAAGCATCAAAATTATTTGCATTTATTTAAGATGAAAGTTAACAATTACTCATCTTGATAATCTATTATTCATACCAACTTTTAATCATGTTTTAAATAAAAACGTCAAAGCTATAAGTTTCAGAGGATTTGGAATTTTTCTGGAATGAATGAAAAAAAGGGGGAACAGAAAGGACAGTAGCACCTTATAAAGCTACAGCTTTTTCTAATTATTGCATGATTCATGCAATATGATTGATAGTGGTTACAACCAACTATGAATCAATTAATACATCATAATCTACTCCTTTCTACTCATATCATCATAATTCACTATTTTCTCATTTTGTAAATAGGCTTTCGAACTTGCAACAACTTTCAATCGGGAAAAGAAAATCATAGATTTTTTTTTCATTTAAATCCTTTATGTTTTGAGTTTTCTGCTATTACCAAGATCACTTTAACATACCCCTAACTAGTCCTTCATGCACTCCCAGGGGTATGCATACCACAGATTAGGAACCTCTACCACCACTACACCATCATTTTTCAAAATAAAAATTGTACTGCTTAAACAATACCACTATTTCCCTATCAAATATTAACGATTTAAAATACAAGTTGCAGTAATCCATTTTACTTTCTCGTATACGAAGAGAAAGTATTGAAATCGTCAAAAAATTCGAACTTGAGATTTTGACGAATCTCCAAGTTTTAGACCTCCCAGACTCCGAAAAACACAATTTTGGAATTATGTATGTCTGTGAACACGATAACTTGAAAACTATTAGAGATAAAGGGATGAAATTTGGTATGTGAACTTGACATATAATTTGTAGGTTTCTATCAAATTTTGGACAAAATCCATCCACTGGAAGTTTGTCTGTCCGCGGTCATGCGAACACTATAACTCAAAAACTTCAATAGCGAGATGGATAAAATTTTGCACACAGTTTTATCATCATGAATGTAGGTCCTTATAAAATTTTGGGCCAAATCCTTCAAAGGGTTGACTGTCTGTCAGTCTGTATAATTTACTTTTGACGAGAATCAGTTATCTCCATGCACATGCATACTGGAAGCAATCTTCTGTGCACACGAAAGGAACGGAATTTCATTACGGAGTAGCGAATTACGTCAGTTTGTCCTTGAGCCGGTAAGAGTGGAAGTGTGTGATTACACGCATTTTATTCGGTACGCATCTCTTTGAATTTGATTCTTTACCTAGATATTTTTCAATCACTATAATGAAAAACCTTCTGATAGTCATTGGATTCTGGGTAACAGTAGGTTTGAATTTTTTTAGCCACACGGAGGAAGGGGAAATGGCACCTTTTTGGTGAAGTATACGAGAAAGTTTAGGGGAGAACACTCCTGCTGATTTTATTTATACAATATATATCAGAAAACAAGTTTGTATTCTGCTTACACTTGTACCACACCAATATTTTGGTGGATAAAAATAAAATTCAATTAAAGTAATCTCAAATCTTGCATACCTGACAACCATCAATTTCTCTTCATATCAAACCCAAAGCCAGTATCAACGACTTCACAATGTTTGATTTTAGGAATATCTTATTTTCCAGTTAGGAGTAATCATTTATGAACGAAAGGTAAAAAATAAATAAATAATAATAATAAATAAATAAAATTCTACATCTTATGTTAGCAAAATGCAGCATAACAAGAAAATTACTTTTTATCATTATATGGGAGGGAATTTACAAGTATACAATGAGAAAGTTTTCATAATGCTGAATGTATTTAATGCATAGGTAAATTGCTTAAAACATGGGGAATACAAAGAATATCAAAAACTGTTCCTCCAGCATTACAGCTTTTAATGCTTACAATAAAGAAAAATTAACACAATAAAAATTTCTTAATAAATTTTTTTATAAAATCTATAACAGAAGTTATGTCACAAGAGTAAATCACATGTAGTGCAAAGCTTTCACCCATCCCTGTTCACCAATTTATAGGAAATACCAAGAAACAAACAATGTAGCAAGACATTTTCATAGATATGGATTTGATATTATTGTAAAATTAATTATTATAATGGTCTAAGGAATACAATGGATCAAATTATATAAAAGGAATGAAATTTATAAAATGAACTTTACATTATATTGATTTAATTTTAATAAAACGTTTTATTTTCCTTTCTTTTAATTTCGGCAAGGGAAGCTTAATAGACAAAGCTATCATAACTAACAGTACTGAGAAAGTAAAATGCTACATAAACCAGCCCTGATACTTTGATTAAACATGTATAAGCAGAATGAATGTTACAAGTGATCTATATTTTTATTGAAATTGAAGTAAAATAACATTGAATTACAAAAATATAGCAATTATATAATGCAAGATTTTAAAATTAAAATGAACTGTATTTTTAATCTTTAAAACATCAAAAGCAGAAATTTCAACTGTATGATAACTTTTTTGGGACAGCAGCACAGGGCATTAATAACCCACTTGGCTATTCATCACCAAAATATACAGAGAATTTTGGTGATTATGTGTTTAGTCTGAAAAACTTTAATATATTAGTAATACACATTAAAATGGCTTTTCTAAATGTTACTTTCATAATAACTGCATGCTATTAGCAGATGTCAACCAAGTTATATATTGTGTTAAAATTATGTTTCATATTATAAATATTTTATTGTTATTTTTTTTTTTACTTGGCATACAGAAATGCAGCAAAACTACTCCATTTTTCACTTGCATGGAATTAACAAGTAAGCAACTCTTGAATAATATGAACAAGCAAAGAATAATAGAACTATAGAAATGTCAAAAAAAAAAAAAAAAAAAACTATGCATTTCTATTGGTTTTGATTCAAGCTAAATTAATCATTTCTTTTAGTATAAATATACAATAACATTAAAAAATGGGAATGGGCCTGAAACAAGATGCTTCAGAAGTATGACTTTTTTTTTACTTTCTCATATACAAAGAGAAAGTAGTGTAATCCTCAAAAAATTCAGACTCGAGATTCTGACGGCTCTCTATGTATTAGACCTCCCCCCGAGTCCGAAAAACACAATTTTTGAATTATGTCTGTCTGTGAACAAGATAACTCGAAAACTATTAGAGCTACAGGGATGAAATTTGGTATGTGATCTTTACACACCATTTGTAAGTTTCTATCAAATTTTGGACAAAATCTCTCTACAGGAAGTCTATCTGGCTGCAGTCATGTGAACACTATAACTCAAAAAAAAAAATGAATAGCTAGATGGATAAAATTTGGTACACAGTTTTATTATCATGAATGTAGGTTTGTATCATATTTTGGACCAAATCCGTCGAAAGGTTGATGGTCTTTAGGACTGTATAATTGCATACTTGTAAAATTTATATCTCCTAAACCTTTCGGCTTAGATAAATAAAAATTGGTATGACGGTTGCCAACATTAATTATAGATCTGTGCCCAAATTTTGTTCTAATCCATTAAAAAAAGGCGTTCAAATTGCATATTCAATTTTTTAAATTTGATTCTTCATGCGCATGCGTACTGGTAGCAATCTTTGTGCACATGGAAGCTATGGAGTGAATTATGTCACTTTGTCCTTGAGCCGGCAAGAGTGAAACTAGCAGTGCTCTTGAATTTGAGTCTTTACCTAGATATTTTACTATCACTATAATCTACAATGAAAACGCTTTCAATAGTCATTGGATTCTGGGTTACAGTAGGTTCGAATTTTTTTTTATCCATGCGGGGGGGGGGGGACAGAACCTTTTTGGGGAAGTATATGAGAAAGTTTAGGGGAGACCACTCCCGCTGGTTCCTTTAATTATAGGGGTGTATTAACAATACGACCAGTCCTGCAATAACAGAGTTGGAATTTACCTTACAATACTTTTAACCAACTCAATAAAGCAATTTAGTATTAAAGAACTTCATGCATATAAATACCATTAAATATCAATCTTTTACAAAAGTAAAAGTATTTACCTAGTCCAAAATAGAAAAAAAAATTAACAACTTTAAATTAAAGCAGAACAACAGAATTGACTCGTTATTCGGAGGACACATCTTGTTCCGGAATGATAAAAAGGGGGAAAGCATTGTGCGCTTATTCACCAAGAATGTGATGCATTTTTCTAATGCTTTGCTTGCTTGCCCAATCAGTTCTCAAGGATAGCAGTTGCAATGAAGGAGCTAGGTCTTATGCAGGCGTGTTCTTATTTAAAAAAATGATAATAACCTAATATAAATTGATCGTGTAAACACAAAATTAAATTTTACGATTCTCATTTTTGATTGGTATGCAAAATAATGATATGAATGTTGTGCTGAAGGTAAAGCACCACAAAATAAAGCTATGAATGAAGGTTGTGCTTTGTTGAACATGAAAATATAGATCCTTTGCAGGGCGTTCTCTTTTTAATAAAATGACAATAAATTAATCCGATTTTATTATGTAAGCAGATTTAAATTTCATGCATTTTATCTTCGGTTGATTTGCGAAATGTAACTGTGATTGTTTGTAAAGGAGCTATAAACAATGCTTTCTTTCAGAAAGAATTACAGTAGAGTCTCAATACAACAAAGTCTCTCTACAACGAATTTCTCCCTATAACGAAATTTTTAATCGAAATGTTAAATAACATTCAAAATATTCTCCATATAACGAAGTGGTTGTTTCCCTATAACGAATTTTTTCAGAGGTTTATCTTTTCGATTTTTGTCATTTTTGAAGAAAGTTGATAATTTCTCTGCAACCAATTCGCTCACACGTGCCTGTTTCTGGAACCACTCACTCTTAAAATGTGAAACTTTTACATCACGAAATGCAAAGCAATGTAAAATAACAGAATTTTTCAAGTAAAATAAACGTGAGTATATACTAGTACATATTATTCTCTAAATTGGTGAATTGTCTTAACTTTTGAGCATTTTATTTATACAATAAAAATTAGTATAATTTTAACAAATTTATAATATATATTACTTCATTTTTAATTGAAAATCATAATTAAATACAATGGAACTTATCGCACCTATTGAAAAGTATGGAACATTTACTTAAATAACTGCAAAAATCTCTAATCTCTGTATAACGAAATTTTCTCTATAACGAATTTTTCAATTGGAACTAAGCGATTTCATTATAGGGAAACTCCACTGTAATTTTATTTCTGTGCAGTATGGCTGGCTGTGATCAATTTGTTCATTGGGAAGTATTTTAATGTCTTTTATTCATTTGCTTATGGCAAATGATATTAAAAATGCATTTTAGTACACTAAATGTAGTTTAATTATTGTTGTTGGCAAATGTACACATAATGTATTTGTATATTATGTTGCTTACAGTTTTTACAAGTCAATGTTTTAAAATTCATTAAATGAGAAAATGTTGAAATATATAAAATAAACAATGTGGAATACTTTTTTTAAAAAAATGATGAATAAAAATATTTGATTTTTTTTTTTTTTTTTTTTACCATCCATGTTTCACTTTGCTTTTAATATTAAATCTTTAAGTTTCTGTGAAAGATGCATAATGACCAGATATCTTCAAAAGAACTATGGAAATTGTCTAAAATGTGTTACATAAAAACATTATAGTTTCACTAAAAAAATAAGATTAAAATTTAATTAAATGTTGATAAAATTAGCAGATTAAGTAACTAAATTTCAGTGCACTTTCATAGGCAGTGAAATTTTAAATATTATTTATGATTAAAAGTTAAGTGATCAATTATTTTACTATTCATTTCATTTATTCTAGTAAAAAAATAAATACAACCCAAAAGTAAAATATTGCTATTTAATTAATTGAAAGGGATTCTTGTGAATTTTGAAAAATTGCTTCTCTTTTTCGATTACATGCATGGACTACCCCAAATTTTTCTTACATGCAGAATGTATTTATTTATATTAATCAGAACTCCATCATATTAATAAATTTGTTCAAAAAAACTCAAAGTTCTATTTTTATAATTATATATAACAGCAGAAACTTAAAATTCAGCTGGAACGTTATTTTTAGTTAAAACAAACAAAAATGATTTAAGATTTTAATGTAGTATTCTAAATTAATATAATGAAATTTTCAATTAATATTCAAGACGAATTGCTTTTTCTTCCATATTTAAAAGTCATTTATTGAAAAAGTTTACATTTTCCTCTAGAAATTATCTGTCTCAATAAATGTTAAATTTTAGTTTTATAGCAATTTTTCATGAAATGGAACAGTGATTTGTTTCCTAAACATGCATAATTACTATAATACTGAAATGTTATTTTTAGTCAAAACAAACGAAAATTGTTTATGAATTTAATGTATTCACAGTTTATTTATTCTAAATTAATATGCTCAGGTAGGGTGAAATGGATAGTTAAAATATATGGCTTATAAAACAACAGATTTTTAATCATATTTCTAGTTTTTTGAGTTGGATATTAAATTTAGCTGTTCTGACTTCCATTCCTCAACTGATATTTTTTTCAGTTTCTTTACAAGTGAGTGGCAATACATTAAACTAAAGTGGACAAATTTATGCTATGTGTTCTAACTTTCACTTCCAGGACCAGATTATTGAGGAATTATTATTATAGTGGCATAATATCTTTTTTTTTTTTTTTTTGGACATTTCTACTGCTGCTACTTGCAGCCAAGAAAAATCTCCCATATTTATAAAATGGGTATATGGTTAGGCTTAAGATTCTGCATCTTGTGTAGGATAGATACAGCATCTTTTTCTGTGAATAAATAATTCATTTATGATAAATTGGAAATTAATGAAACATAAATATTCTATATCTAGTTTACAAAAATCCTGCATGTAAAGGATCAGGAAAATTACCAGTTTTCTCTCATGAAGAGGAGCACGTAATTGTTTTAAATTTAGGGCAAGATATGGTTATCAAATGGACCTAAAGTGTATATTTAAAAACCTAAAAGCAATTCCACACAAAACAACACATTCTTTAGCAGACGCCAAAAGTTCGCAACTATATGTCAACCTGTATGTCTTTTTCTCCGATAGGTTACAGTTACAAGTAAATTAAGCTCGTGGTTCTAGATTTCACAAGAATACTAGGCTACTTGATAAGCAACCACTTGATTCGAATTTGAAAAATTAGGGTATTGAAATATAAAGATTCGGTACTTTTCCGTTAGCCGGGCGCAAGCGAAAAATCTCGCCAAATAATGTAGAATTCCGCCAAATTTTGGCGATATTTGCGCCCGCCTACTCGGCTCGCGTTTGGTTCAGAATTGGCGACATCATTTTAGCCGGGCGCAAGCGAAAAATGGCCACATAATGTAGAATTCCGCCACATTTTGGCGACATTTGCGCCCGCCGACTTGGCTTGCAATTGGCGACATTTGCGCCCGGCGACTTGGCTCGCGTTTGGTTTACAATTGGCGACATTTGCGCCCGGCTAACGGAAAAGTACCAAAGATTCAAATAAGAATCTTGCGTTATTCGATTTTCATAATTTTAAGAATTATTTTTCAGAAACCACAGAATGAAATTGTGTGAGAAACCACAGAGAGTAGAATGAAATTGATTTTAGATATCTGACAAAGCCGTTGTACTCGAGCAGCATAAGCCAGTAAAGTTACAATCTGGCATCTTGTTTTAGCCACAGAGAAACTCTGTGGTTTTAGCTGTTGTTGTTTGTAACTGTGAGCAGTGTGGTGTGAGAAGTAGTTTTTAAAGTTCAAGTCAGTTCTAAATTGGAAGTAGGACGTAATAGCCTTTGTTGCTTCAAATCCCATAACTCTTTAATTCAAATTCAGAAGTAGCTTTAAAAGTTATATTGAAAAAAGAATATGGAGGCTTTTAGAGGATTGTGCCATTTTTTTTTTCTCTTGACCGAATCAGATCGGAAATAATTTAGCCCATCTTTTTATGGCAATTTTCGTTTCTTTTTCTATTACGGATTGAAAAGAACTTTGGAATGAATAGGTGATAATAGCCTTTGTACCTGGAAATCCCAAAAATCCTCTTTTTCAAATCAAGTAAGAATTTTGTGTATACTGATGAGAGCTAGATTTTCGTAGTCAGAATATCCTTAATTATTTTGTTCTGTAAACTGTTGTGCATAATCTATAATATACCTATTATTAGGTGCAAGTGAATCTTCTCTCTTGTGTAGGAATTCCGGTTATTGAGTTGAGGGTTTTTTTTTTTTTTTTTTTTTTTTTTTTTTCAAAGTTTTTAATTTGAAATTTTTTTTTTTTTTTTTTGCATTGGATTCACACAAGCATAGAATTCTAAAATGGTATTATGATAGTCATTATGCACAGATATTGCAATATGTAACATTATAATTTTTAGGTAACTGACTAAATATAAACCAAAATTAATTTTTTATCATATATTATGTAACATAAAAATTGAAAAATTTCAAGAGCATAATGTTCGACAAAAACTGCTGTAAAGCTTATGGAAAAAGTACTACTGTTTTCACCTGAATTAATTTTTATCATTGCATTTTTTTATGTACAATGCATTTCTTACGTTACATCGTCCATTGGAACAAGTAAATGTATCTATTTATTTTATAATGGATGCACTATTGTGTATCATGGCTATACTTAACTTTTTTTTTTTAAATTTTAGATATCAGAGAAAAACATTCAAACTAGTACCATTTAAAACTTAATTTTACTTATAAAGAGTCATAAGTCAAAACAGTGGTGTGGATGAGTGACTAAGTGGTGTATATGAAAAACTCGTATTATGAGTTTTTCACCCCCATTGTCATCATCAACAGATGAGTTTGTGTAAAAGGCACCTGGAACATGGAATTATTTTTACACACCCACTACAGCATTTGACTGTCAAAGACCGTACATTAGTGTTGTGTCACCACATGGCCAGTGGTGTAGCGAGAGTAAGTGACACCTGGGGAATGATGTGGATTTTTTTTACCCCTATTGTCATCAGTATCTTAACAGGCTGAATTGGTGCCCGAGGGGCAATGTATTATTTTTCAGACACCTCATCTTCTTATCGTAAATGCAGCAATTTTTTGACAACTTGGCATCTCATAAATCTAGCTCCTGTTGCATTCTATAATCTCCCATGGTCACTATGCTACTGAGTCAAGAAGACATTGCTCCACTTTTTTTTTTTTTTCCAATAAATAGTCATTTACATGCAAAGTGCTTGTTATAGCTTAAGTGGTAACAAAATTCTGTTTTCTTCACCAGGTTCCTTTAAAGATGCCCGGATTTAACAGAAGGAAAGTATTTCTTCAAATAAAGTAAGACTATGATTAGATAACTTTCCTTGATGCAGCTTTAGATCTTTTTTCATCATCAGTAACATACAGGATGGAGACTTATATTAAGATGAATGAAACACATTTGATTAGTGATCTGTGTGTGCAAACTGTTGATACAGATAAAAATGTTGAAAATGTAATTAAAATGAAGAAGAAATATTTTGCATGTGATATCTGTGGTCAGAAATTTTTTCAGAAAGGGCTTTTGAAAAAACATTTTCATATCCATACGAAAGAAAAACCATGTTCATGCGATGTATGCAATAAAGAGTTTTCTTGGAAAAGTTATTTAAATATGCACCAACGAATGCATACAAAAGAAAAGCCTTATATTTGTGATGCATGTGGAAAAGGATTTTCTCAGAGAGGTGCTTTATCTACACATTATCGTATTCATACAGGTGAAAAGCCCTTTTCTTGCTATGTATGTAATAAAGATTTTTCTCAGAAAAGTGCGTTAAATGTGCATCTTAGAACCCATACAAATGAAAAATGTTTTTCTTGTGATGTATGCCATAAAGAATTTTCTTGGAAAAGTAATTTAACTGTGCATCTTCGAACTCATACAAATGAAAAGCTCTATTCTTGTGATGTATGTCATAAGGACTTTTCTCATAAAAGTCAATTAAATGTGCATTATGTAACTCATACTAATGAAAAGCCCTATTCTTGTGATGCATGTGGAAAAGGATATTCTCAGAGAGGTGATTTAAATCGGCATTACCAAACTCATACAAACGAAAAGCCCTTTTCTTGTGATGTATGTGGTAAAAATTATTTTCGGAAAAGTAACTTAAAAGTGCATTATCGAATTCATACAAATGAAAAGCCCTATTCTTGTGATGTATGTGGAAAAAGATATTCTCAGAGAGGTGATTTAAATCGACATTACCAAACTCATATAAATGAGAAGCCCTTTCCTTGTGAGGTATGTGGTAAAAAATATTCTCGGAAATATAATTTAAAGGCGCATCTTCGATTTCATGCAAATGAAAAGTCCCTTGAAGACAATGCTTCATTATATGGTCATTTACATACCTAATGCTTGTTATAACTTGTTCAAAGAAAGCAAAACATTGTGAATAGGTAACTATCCGTGATTCATCTTCAGATCATTTTTTTAGAGAAAAACATCAATGCATACATGCTAACTGCTACGTATTCTCCGTAGTTAATACGGATTTTAAGGAAAATTTACAGATCTATGGGCTAGTTTGAAATTTCTACCGAGTGATATGATTGTTTCCCTCTTGTACGTAGTCGTTTTATTAAAGTGCAATTTTTAGATATGCCTAGATAACATTTACTTTTTATTTCTCCCAGTATTGTGTGTAAATTTTTTAATCTTAGGGCATTAACTTTTTTTAATCTTGAGGGTGTTAGAAATCATTCCTAGCAAATTTGTTAGTTCTACTGTTTAATATAACATAAGATATCTTGGAAAAGGTTAATAGATCTCTTAAGATATTTATTCAATCTTTTATTAATATTAAGTATTAATCGGTATTTTGTGTAATGCATGCATTTGAAGTGTGCAGATTTCTTGAATAATAATGTAGTAATTTTCAAGATGTTTTTGAAAAATGTTATATAATTATTTTTAATACTTCTAATATTAGTGATATATGTATATTTCTTTTATTATTTGTTTAGATAAGATATTTTTCTTAAAAATAGAAAATTATTATTGCTTAAAATATGATAAAATATAGAAATGATCATAAATTCAAAATTTTGACCGAAATCTGTTTCCGTGTGTGTCTGCCACTCTCGTAGACCTTCTGCGACGGACAGCCACCTTTCCAATGTTGGATTCGATGTCAATGCAGAACATACTGCATGGTAGTGATATGTGTGTGCAAACAGTTAATACTGATAAAAATATCAAATATAGAATTCACACGAATAACAAATATTTAATGCCTGTTGTCAGAAATTTTTTCAGAAACTGCTTTAAAAAAAAAACATTTTCATACCCATACGAAAGTAAAACCATATTCTTGTGTTGTATGCAATAAAGAGTTTTCGCCAAAAGGTCATTTAAATAGACATCTTTGAACTCGTACAAATCAAAAGCCCTATTCTTGTGATGTAGGTGGAAAAGGATTTTCTTATAGAGGAAATTTAACTACACATTATCGTGTTCATAGAGATAAAAAGCCATTTTCTTGGAATATATGCCATTAAGATTTTTCTTGCAAAAGTAATTTAAATATGCATTTTCGAACTCAAACAAATGAAAGGCCCTTTTCTTGAGATCTACATAGTAAAAAATATTTTCAGAAAGTTGATTTAAAAAAAACATTATTGAATCCATACAAACAAAGATTTCTATTTTTCTGCTGTGTGTAGTAAAGAATTTTCTCACAAAATTAATTTAAATGTACATTATTGACCTTTCACAAATGAAAAACACTATTCTGAAGATATAGAAAAAGATTTTGTCTAAACACCAATTGGTAAGACTTAAGTTTGATGTGCGGTTTCCCGCCAAGTTAGCGAAAATCACGCCAACTATGAAACACTCGCCAAAAGTCCGCCATCTTGGATGGTTACGAGATTTGGAAAAAAGCGCCAAACTAGGCAGTAAGAGGGAGAAAAACGGAGGAAAAGAGCCATGTAAAAAAGTATACGATAAAATTAAAAAACGGAATTCTAAACGAATAGGAAACACTTCACAAGAATTCTTACTGAAAAATATTAAAGGTAATATTAATTAAAAATGGAAAATTAGGGTAACTGATTTAAAATGATGCACGAAGTGACTGAAAGTGCAAAAAAGTTAAAACAGAAAATTCTCAAAATAAGCAAAAATCAGGATAAAACGGAAACAAAATGAAGGTGAAGATATCGAAATTTAAGAAAAATAAGAACGTACCTTATTTTCATGAATTTCGGGTTTGTGGCTGGTACAACCCCGTACCTTCGAAAACAGATTCTTCGAAGGTTACTACATTCAAAGCAACTACCCTTTCGCACAGATTTTTTAACATAAGAGGTATTCTGACTGTACTTTCTATCGCACCAAATAAACCCATCATCAAGATTAAGAAATTGATGCAGCTCCATCACCACGAGAAGACAACGGATTTTAGAAAAAACCTGGAGTAAAATCAAATGGAACAAAAAGGCTGATGAAGGCAACCATTAAAACACGAGCGCAAGGATAAAATCAGACAACCGTCGGAGTCAACGGACTTTGAGCAAAGAGAACATCGAACTGTTAACGGAATTTCTTTTAACCGCAGAATATTCAAATTATCGAAGGAGAATCGTTAGCTAATTCAAATTTGGTATCCTTTAAGGGTTAAAATGAAAAATTAGGACTACCACATTATGGGAGAAATCGCCAAAAAAATTTCAACCTTGGCGTCGGCATTTTCATTAAAGGGTTGCAATAAAATAACTAACTTGCACCACATTTGGCGCGAAATCGCCAGAAAAAAATTCAACTTTGGCGAACGCACATTAAACTTAAGTCTAGCCCACCAATTTAAATGTTCATCACTGTATCATGTAAATGAGAACTGTATTCGGTTGATATCTGTGTTAAACAATATTCTGGGAAAGTAATTTGGCTGTGTATTATCTTGAATTCTTATAAATAAAATAAATCCTATTTTTATGGTTTGTGAGTCGTAAAGAATTTTCTCAAATAATTTTTAATAAAAATGTCCTTTCTCATACAAATGAAATGATTTCATCTAGCAATGTGTGCTGAAAAGAATTTTTTTTGTTAAGGTCATTTAATTGAACATCTCATATTGAAAAAAATTTTTAAAAATGTTAATTTTGTGATGTTTGATGTTGCAGATTTTCTCAGAAAGTGCATTTCATTGCACATCGCTCAAATGTTACAAATAAAATGTTCATTCTTATGCTGTATGGGGTTAATAATTTTGTTAGAAATATTGTTCATAAAACCTTTGCTTGTGATGGTTTTGTAAAGGCATTTTCTAAGGAAGATACTGTCTTACTTCGGTTTCTGTCGATAATCTCTTAAAATCAATCAACGAAATCTGAAACGAACGAAAACCGAGGCAATTATTTCCATATGAATCAATGTTAATCCTATTAATTTGTTCTAGACGCTCCAAAATACATATCAAAAACACATTTTGTAGAGAATATTTATAGTGTTTATTACTAAAAATAATAAGAAATGAATATAAAACTATTAAATAGTCTAGTACAGCGGTTCCCAACCTTTTTGGTTCTGCGGACCACCTTCTCTGTAAAAAATATTTTGAGGCCCACTAATTAAATATACAAGTAAAAGAATGCAAACACACACATTATATATACAATAACTTGATTTTTTTAACTTTCTTTAATTATTTTTAATGATACCTCATTTTTAATTACTTCTACTTTCACTTTGAGTCACGAGTCTTTCTGGGAAAATCCCCTTTCTTCGGGGTATTTAAAGTTTCTGTGCATTCCTATCTGCCCTTTTGGATTCCAACATACAAGTTGTCAACAACAGCATGCCATTTCGCGTGTTACCTCTTTAATTCTGGTCAATGGATGTTCTTAAACTATGATATATTTACATATAGAAAAGTAACCTACTTTATTTTCTACGATGGAATAAATGGATTGAATCAACAAATGTCTTTTCCTTGACCCAGATGCTCTACACTTCAACTTTAATAATGATGTTTCATATATATATATGCACGTATATGTCTGTAATTAGTAAAGCTTACTGTGAAAAGATAAAAAAACTATATTTTTTTATTTTATAAAGCAAAAAACGAGTGAAGACTCTTGCAGTTCCCTTGACTAGCGTTCCGCGGCCCACTAATACACTATCCGAGGCCCACAAGTTTGCCGTGGCCCATGGGTTGGGAACCGCTGGTCTAGTAGTTTCTGAAGGGCTACACTTTACTATCGCACAACAAAAGAATTAGACTATCTTTACCATACGTTTCTGTCCCGGCAGTGCATTTTCTTCTCCGAAATGAACGTCCTCTCTAGCATTATCTTCCAAACGAGGTTTGTTTCATCACAGTTGCACACTTTCTCAGGGGTGCCTCTACGCAGTCTGTGGATTCGGACATAAATGTTTTTCGGCCCCACACTTGTCTGATCTTTCGCCGTCGCGTTTGTTTTTGTAAAATTAGCCAGCAAAGTCACGTGGGCATGCCGACGGAATCCGAGACAAACGATAAAAACTGAGGCAAATTATTCACCGAAAAAATTGATGAAACCCGAAGGCAAAGAAAACCGAAGTAGTATTGAAAAAGAAAAATTTTATAAACGTGATGTATGCATTAAAGAATCTTCTTGCGAAAATCGGTATACATTATTGTTTTCACAGGAATACAGCTTTCCATTGTCTAAACTTATAACTAAAATTTAAAAAAGAATTATTGCAAAAACCTAGCTTTAAAGAAATAACATTTTATAATTTTTCAATGGCTACTTTTTTTGTTTTCAAAAATCAAATTCATCCATTACTATAGGAAAATGCCATTGCTTTCGAAATTCTACTGCAATTTATTATTTAATTAATATACAGTTTTTATATATTAATTAATTAAATTATTATTTTTAGTTTATTTTTGATTAAATATCGATTAATATACTATTAGATAATGTAATGTAATTTTTTTGTGAAATCAAAGCTTCAGACTTGAACTTATATTTCTATAGAGTGAAACCTCTCTGCAGCAGCCGCCCTCTATTCCAAGGAAAATTGGTCGTTCAGAGGAGTGGTCGCTCTAAAGGAGCTTCATGTTTTGAGATACAAAATATGCATTTACCCAAGCCCTAATTTGTTTCTTAGGGCAAGTGAATTTTAAGAATAATCTGACGGAAAAAAAACTTTATTCGAAAATTTCTAATTCTTTTTTTTTTAGGGAAAAATATAATTTGTGTTTGCTTGCATTTTTCAGCTTTTCCAGATGTAATTTTTTAAAAAAATTTTGTATTTAAATTGGAAAAGTAAGTCCTTTATCGATTCTTCAGTATTTTTTGAGAAATGGAAAAAATATCGATATTTTTGCTGAAGTCTGTTACCCTGAAAGTTTTATTTGATGATGTGTTCAACCCATATCAGCAGATTCTTTGTCAGCGCCTGAAAGACACACAAATTTATCTTTAGAAAAGTAAATGTAATAAATCAGATAACTTGTGCATCGTGAGTGAAAAACCTTAAAGAGAGGGTTTAAAACGATTTACCTGCAGCAGAGAATCTTTTCACAACAGGCTTTCTTCAATACTAAAACAGGCCCAAATAGTTCTTTTGCTGTTTTATCCTAGTTTCCTCTTATGAATAGATGAATCAAGCTTACAATTTGTCAAAATAGAAATTATGATTTTCTCCCCAATTTAACCCTCATGTAGCTTTAGAAGTAGAATTTGAAATAATTAAACTTATATTTAATATATAGGATCTTGATTAACAAAAGATCTCTCAGCTACAAATTGATTGGCCATTGGGCAACAAATTTTCAAAAAGTTCCTGCTTCCGAGATGAATATAGTCAATTCCTGATGAATTCAATGTGATGAACACGAATATGACAAAGAAACAGCTGAATTGGCTACGGTTTTTTTGTAATGCGTACTTATTGTTTAGAAAAGTGTATATATGTACATATATTATAATACATGTTAGGAATACCTTAATCTGCTTCGGACTTTCGATTTCTTTTGGCCTGTTGCTTGTAATGGACGTGGGGAGCAGGGCCGTACCGATGGGGCGGCGAGATTGGCCCCCGCCAATGGTGCAGGCAGA